>PVIU01002492.1:0-170908 GCA_004026605.1 Ondatra zibethicus | reverse complement strand
ACAGATGGAGATGGAGATGGGGACCCACATCGGAGCACTGGACTGAGCTCCCAAGGTCCAGTGGAGGAGCAGAGGGAGGGATAATATGAGCAAGGAAGTCGGGACCAGGAGGGGTTGGTCCACCCACTAAGACAGTGTGCCTGATCTAATGGGAGCTCACAGGATCCAGATGGACTGGGACTGAACGAGCATGTGATCAACCTGGAAACTTCTGAACGTGGCGGACGATTGGGGCAGATTGAGAGGCCAATGATGGTGGAGCTGGGATTTGTCTCTATTGCAAGTGCTGGCTCTTTGGGATCCTGGTCTATTTGAATGCAGACCTTCCTGAGCCTGGATGGAGGGGGGAGAACCTTGGACTTCACACAGGGCAGGATACCCTGCCCTATCCTAGGACTGGAGGGGGAGTGGGGAGGGTAAATCTGGGAGTGGGAGGGAAATGGGAGGAGGGGAAGAAGTGGAAGTTTTGAATGGTATTATTTATAAAGCAATAAAAAATAAAAATAAAGATAAAAAATTAAAAATCAATAAATAAAAGAATTTCCCTAATGAACATAAATGCAAAAATACTTGTAAAATACTTGCAGTTTAGGCCTAGTGGACTCCAGAGGCCAAGCACAGGTACACCCCAGGCCTCTAGGCTTGGGGCAGGAAGAATTTCACTGCCCTCTGGTACTAAGTAGTCAGGCACCATTTTGATTTTTGGCAGCAGAGTCCCGTCAAACACCATGATAGATTGTGCCAGACAAGACCCACAAGCAGGCCAAAGGGGGACTGCCTCCGGGCTCTGAAGAGGAAAGATGGTCCTGTCCAGAGCCAAGATGGCTGAGTGGGAAGAGACCCATAGATGGCACCGGCAAACAGGCCCGATTGTCTATGACTCCTGATACCACCAAAGGTCCAGAAGGTAGAGTTGGCTCCGCCCCTTACTGACTTTAACTCTGGGGAGAACTGGCCCTGACCCTCACCCACTGAAGCACTCAGGAAAGTGGCCCCTACACCTCTCATGGGTAACACAATAGAGCTGTCCCTGATGGGGTAGGTGTGGGAGAGCTAGCCCTAAAAGCAGGAAAGTAGGAGAACTGGCTCCACCCCTTGCCCATCTCTGCAAAGGATGAGCTAGCCAGGTCAATGCTGGAGAGCTCTCCCTGGTGGGGAGGAGAAGAAGCAAGAGCTGGCTGGTGGATTGACTAATCCTGCAACTACCCAGGACCAGAACCAGGGTTATGGGTTGGTCAATAACATCTAACCCTTCTATGATCTGCTGGAGCAAGTGAAGGGGCTGGTATTGCAGACCCAAAGCTTCAGAATTTCCATAACACAAGGCAACAACAGGCTGTCCAAGAGGAGTCCAATGAGCACCCAGCATCAAGAGTATAGCAAAAACCAGAAGCCCAGAACCAGATCAATGACTCTTTGCAATGAACACTTGTAAATAAAGATATATGAATAAATGGAAAAAAATAATTAGTTGTATCGCAATTAAAATTTGCTTGTGATACTGAGGCAATTCCAAGTGGTTTTTCGTGATGTCCACTCATTTCTTTAAAAAATAAAATAAAACAGTTCAGTGTGCACAGATTATTAGCCATGGAAGTACTTGGCTCTCCAGTCTAATTTCTGTGATTGCAGTGACTATACACCCACAGAACAGTCACACACCCTCACCTATCAGGAACTTTACACCAGATTTTTCACTCACAAAATTGCCTGCTCACACAAAGCAAAAACTAGCCCTGATATTTTCAGCTGGCAGAGAGCTGGATGATGCGGGTCCTGGTGAAATCCAATTCTCTGGCCTTTAGGGAACTTCTGCCTGCTGAAGCTATGTCAGCCTCTCTGACACTGGCAACTACCCAAGACTTCTGTGCAGGACACAGCATTGATTCCACCTATTCCAATTTGTGTTCTATTGCTGTAATAAAACACTGATCAAAAAATGACTTAGGGCCAGTCAGTGGTAGTGTATTACTTTAATCCCAGCACTTGCGGGGCAGAAGCAGGCAGATCTCAGTGAGTTCAAGGCCAGCTTGGTCTGCCAAGTTAGTTCCAGGAGAGCCAGGATTGTTACACAGAGAAACCCTGTCTCAAAAAAAATCCAATAAATAATTAAATAATAATAAAGACTTGAGGAGGGAAGGGTTCAATTAGTTCACAGGTTACAGTCCGTTATGAAGTAAAGTCAGGGAAGGAACTTGGAGGCCATGGTAGAACATTCTTACTGACTTCCTCCCTGTGGCTTGCTCAGCCTGCTTTCTTATACTACCAGGACCACCTTCCCAGAGGTGGCATCACATTTATCTTTAATCAAGAAAATGCTGCAGTTCATAAAATACCACTAGTATAAGAAAAAGTTTACTTTGGGCTCAGGGTTCCAGAGGATGAGAGTCCACCATAGTGGAGAGGCTTGGCAGCAAGTGGAAGAAGGAAGTTGAGAGCTCCCTTTAACAACTCCCATCATCAACTCTAAACACGAAGCAGAGAGAATAGAAAGCAACTTGGACATGGAGCAAGACGATAAATTCTCAAAGCCCACCCCCAATGACACACCTCCTCCACCAACACCACATTTCTTAAACCTCCCCAGATAGCACCACCAACAGGAGACCATGCTTTCAAATACCCAAGCCTATGGGGGACTTTCTTATCCAAACCCCCACATCATCTCAACTACTAACGGCATCTGGAGCAAACATTTGTGTGAAAGCACTCTATCCTTTGTAATTTAGGTGAGAACTCACTTCCAATTTTCTAGTTGCCAGCAAACAGTGAGTATAGTGGGCTTTATCCCCCTATACCCATAATCCTTGGAGTTCATGGAGCTTGGCTTCAAATCCCAAAGACTGAAGAAATTCTCTTCAGAGGAAAATCCCTTAGATTGACCAAATTTAGTATAACATATTGGACCAAAGAAAACAAAACAGAGGAAGACAGGTTCACAAAGCTGGAAGCTCCCAGAAGCAGAATGAACTCTGACAATGCAACCAAATATGTCAGATGGCATTTACAAACACCAAAGTAAGGCAGAGAAAGCAATCTAATTGGCTACAGCCTATTCAGTCGGCAGGTCAGCTGGCTGCAGCTTATTTAGTTAACTGACTTAAAGGACCCCTGCAACCAACCAATCTCACAGACTGTGATTAAACTTAATATTGGTTCAGTCTACTGCGGCCAGTGAAGGGAAGCTGGTCCAAATAAATGCTCCTTACAAAGCATTATTTAATGTGCACTAGACTATCAGGCAAGTGTCCTCTCTGTAGGGACTGGAGCATACTGGCCAATGCAGATGTAATTACACTGTGTAATGTTCATAAAGTCAGTTCTGCTCTTCCAAGCTCCCTTAAGAGTCTTATAAACTCCAAACACCACCTCTAAGCTTTGAGGTTAGAAGTCTAGTGAGGCTTTGGGCACTGCTCTGTAACTGACTCTATAAGCGTGCTTAGTCCTTCAGTTCAGTGGTTACCATCAGGACGCCAGTGGCTACAGAGCAGGAGCAATCGACAGAGCTGGTGACAGCACATGGAAGACACCTGAGTCCCTTGGCAAAGGAGTGAAGAGGTAGATGAGTGCTAATCCCAGATAGAGACCTCCTGGGAAAGCTCTCGCTGCAGGTGCTTTGCCACAACTGGGAAACATTTATCCTTATGGGCTCCCACTGTGGACTGCTATTTCGAGACACCACTCTATCCTTTCCTTGCTGGGATATACTGGTATCTCAAGAGTACCCCTGATGTCATGGGCAAATGAGTCTATTAACTCTACAGTCTCCCCACTTCCTATTCCTCAGACTCTGCTCTGCAAATGCACCTGCAGCCCCTGGGGTCCATGTTGGGGACTCTCTTTGCTGCCTTGATGTCACTTAGATCCTTCTCTGTGGAGGAGAAGTCAGGAAGCTGTCAGTCACAAATGTCCTTCAACAAAAAGATTCAGATTCTGTTGTTGCCCTTTAACTGTCTCTCAACTTGACATTAAAACATGGTTTTTCTCAGTATTTTCAACCCATCTAACTATAACATATAGCAGTGGACAATATTAGTTCATTGTCATCATTGTGCTTTTAAAGATAGATTCATTGTATTTTTGAACATACAATGATAAAGCTTATTATCAGATTAGTTTTCATTGGAAGACTGATCACTGGGGCTTGGGCCTCAGTAGACCATTATAGGATCATTAAGCCCATTCATACATCTTTCCAATAGGCTTTCCCATTTCTCCTGACAAAGAAATATCTGTTTGCTAACACACCACACTTTCTGTCTAGGGTTGATGAAAAACATAATCAAAATATGTTGTATGGAAAATGTTTTAAAAAAAGAAATTCTGTGAAAAAAATCAGTCTGATTGTCTACTAAAGAATGATCTTTTTTGACCTGTTTTCACAAATAAAATGTAAAAAGACATTTATCTCTCCATAGGTTTAGCCTCTCATGCAGTTTCCTCATCTCCACAGCTGTGGTTAGTGGGAAGGGTGCACAAACGCCCACATGCTCTGTTCTAAACACATGTATTAGTATGCTAGCATGCTCTGGCTTTGGAATAATCACTTTTTTCCTATTCCAAGCATTAGAAACAATGTGACAATTTGAGAACAAATAAATATGACATTTAGAGTTTGACAAAATGTGTCTTTCTCCAATATAGGTTGTCACACCCCTGAGAAATCCATTCAGGGAAGTCCACTAGAGCAAAGATGGGTGATCCTCAATTCAGTCTTTCCTAAATAAATTGTCTTCCACCCGTGCACGGGTGGACAGTACGAGCCTTATGAGACTTATTGAACTGCCCTGTATCTGGTATGGAAATTGCATACTGGGGAGTTAATAGGCCCTGCCCAGAATTTCTCTTTCCCAAGAGTACTCAGCCCTCATGAGTTGTGTATGCCCCATATTTGGCAAACTAGGAATGATTGTCAAGGACAATCCAAACAGTCAGGACCTTGTTTGGTAGAGTAAAGATACCCTGATAGCTGAATTTCTGACCTATGAGTGAGAAGGGAAAGGGGTGTGGAGATTATATTAAAACTTAGGTTAATTTAGAACAAATAAGGCTGGAAGGTGCTTTTTCACCCAATACCCAGGTTATATGGCTCAGCTACACCTGTAGATACCCGTAGAACCCAGTCAGTGAGTCAAAGGTATTTACACATTCATATTTACTGAGGTACTATCAATCACAGCTAAGATACAGAGTGAACCTGGATGTTTGCCAACAAATAGACAAAGAAAATGCGCTGTACATTCACAGTGGAACTTTACTCAGCCATAAGGAAGGAAAAAAATAAATTGTTTGCGGGAAAATAGATGCAGCTGTAGATTTTCACAAATTAGGTCAGTTTCACGTGTTTCTTTAATTTGCGGATCCTAGATCTTATACTGATAAATAACATCTTGAGTGTATATGGCCTGAAAGTGGACGTGAAGCTTTCTGAGACTGAGGGGGACTAGGAAGAGAAGGGATGAAAGAGAGTGGAGGTAACATGAAAGAACTTGATTAAAGAAGTGCTTTTATTTTAGTAGTAAAAAAGGAGGGGAAAGTCATTGCAAATGTACAGAACCATTGGCCAGTACTATTTTAACCAAGGTCCAAGTCATGCTCCAACCAACAGAATAACATGTAGACTCTTTTTCATTGTACTTGAAACCTTCACCAAGACAGACCAGCTGCTTTTTCCAATAAACAAGCCTCTAATAAAGTTAAGAAAACATAATTGCATATGTAGTATTGGGCACTGGCTTTTAACTATTTACCATCAGTAACTCCAGTTCCAGGAGATATGGCGCCTCCTCCTGACATCCATTGACCCTGCTGCGTATGGACATGCATGACACACACACACATAGACACACACCTAATTTAAATTATTTTAAGTTTAAAAACCAAAGATTTTGTCCCCTCTACTTGAAATGAATTTTTCGAAGTTACAGAATTATAATTGTGTTTTTAATCTCTACCTATGTGAACTTTCATAGCCCCTGAGTTCAGAAACATGAGTTTCTTAATTTAACTTAGTCATGAAGCTGTTACCAATACCCATCAAATTTTGGCCAAAAAAAAAAAGCTATGGAAAAGCCTAACTTGATAACATTTTCCTGCAACATGTAGAGTGAAACTTGTAGTTAACGGAACTATTTTCCATTTCTTTTGAGTCTGCTCAATAGTCAAAAATATAAATATATCTTCCAGGACCATTTGGATTTCTACAAAATATTTTCAAAGATTTATTTTGCGTGTGTGTGTGTACCCACAGAAGCCAGAAGCATTTGATCCTCTGTTACTGGAGCTACAGATGGGTGCTCAGAACTGAACTTGGGTCCTGTGGAAGAACAAACTGTGCTATTAATCTTTGCGCCATCTCTCTAGGCCCTACAATGTATTTTTATAGATAAAATTTTAGTAGCTGTACCAAAAGCTTTTAGGCATAAAACATACAATATTTATTTTTCAAAACACCTTAATAAACTATGACATATCCATATGCTCCCAATTCATCATATGATCAAGGCTATTTTTTTTTTGAGATAGGATTTCACTATTTAGACATGGCTGGCCTTACTCACAAAGATCTACTTGTCTCATCCTCCCAGGTTCCAGAACTAAAGGTGTGCACTACTACCATGCCCAACAAGCTAATGCTTACATAAATCTTCCCCGAAAGATCACTCATGTCCCACAAACTGCTCTCCTGGCTCCTCCATAGCTAGGCAACATGGATTCAGTTCTGTCACTATGGTAACAATAGTGGGAAGTTCCATGAAAATTTCATTATGATGCTCACATAGAGCCCTCCAAAGAATGAATCTTATTATTATCTATAGACTTACACAGTACCCAGCAGCTCCAGAGACTTCTACTTAGAGGATAACTTTTGGCACAGATGGGTGTGGTGGATGCTGAATGAGAAATGTGGTAGCTGAGTAAGGCCTTGTGCATTCTGGGAAACATGGAAAGAGAGGATATGGTATCATAAAAGGTGATGTTCTTACCCATGAATCATTCAAATTGGTGGGAATCAGAGCTGAAGAGCCTGTGAACAGAAGAGACTTGGGGCTAAGTTAGGACCTTGATCATACTTGGTCGTCATATTTAGCTGACTATTTCAAGTAAACTGCTATATGCAAGCAAAGTAGAACACATGCTCGGCCAATCAGAATACATCTTACATGACAGATCTAGCCACTTTCCAGTCATACAATTTCTTGCTTGTTCTTATACAGTTTTCCATTAAATAACTGCCTGTAAGGCTTTATTGTCAAGGCACAGAGTCTCTGGGCTTGTTTTCCCCGATACATGAATTCCTTCTTTTTCAATTTGTTGTATCTTTATTGATTAAAGCTCATATTTGCTTTTATTGAAAATTCATATAATATATTCTGATCACAGTTCCCCTCCCCCATCTCCTTCCAGATCCTCCACATTTCCACACCAAAACAACTTCATATCTTCTTTTTCTCTTTCTTTAAAACACAAACAGGCAAATTAAAAAAGCAAACAAACCAGAATAAAAAAATACTTGAAAAATACAAAAACACGCACATGAAAACAAAACCCATAAAAATACAAAATTACAAGTCATAATATATAAGCAAGACTTGTAAGACCAAAAAATAATTTGAAAAAAAAGTGAAAAAAAAGTGTTTTGTGTGGGACCTACCCTTACGTGTGGTTTATATACCCAGAGAGAGTCCACTGAAGAAAACTAATTTTTCCTTCACAAATGATTATCAGTTGGAGATAACTTTTTTTCTTGAGACAGGATTTCTTTGTGTAGTTTTGGAGCCTGTCCTGCAACTCGCTCCGTAGACGAGGCTGGCCTCGAACTCACAGAGATCTGCCTGCCTCTGCCTCCCAAGTGCTGGGATTAAAGGTATGTGCCACTACTACTGCCTGACTGGAGTCTTTTCATTGCCAAGGGGACCAGCCCCCAGCAATACAGGGCTCAAAGGGAATCCACAGAGTCAGCCTACTCTGACTACTTTTATATCTGAGGGGGGTTAAGGGAAAAAACACTCACTTTCTCTTGATGGTTTCCTTCTTCATTCTTCTCCTGTGTTCTCTATCATTTACTTTCCTGGTGATTTCCTATTCTCAGTCTAGATGGCTTCCTTCTAACTCATTTTAACTCTCTTTCTATTCTTTCCCTTACAGCTTATACACCCCCCCCAACAAAATCTTTCAGGCAATATAAACATTACAATGTGGTTACATCCCACTTTTCAAGTGAATGAATACAAGTATAAAACAGCATGTTTTCCATATCCCTGACATGATTAAACATTTTATGTATTATAGATGAAAAAATTATCCCCAAGTACATTCATACCCAAGCAACTTGTTATAGATTAACAGAGTGTAAGCAAGAAAGTTCTTTTTCTCAGCCAGGTCTTACTGGCAGGATGCATTTTGCAGTTATGGGAGAGGTTGGAAGGGGAGGGGGGAGAAAGGGAGGGGAATAGAGAAAAATATATAGTTCAATAAAAACAGTAATAAAAAAACAAAGGGCAATCACTTTATTACTTATCTTGAAATGTAATCTTATAAAGAATCTTAAAGGAATCACAAATATAAACGTTTGTACATGAAAAACAATCTGTCAGCTCTACTTTAAATCTTTAGGGATATACCCACTCATTAATAGTTTTTAATATCAGGAGATTGAGGGCAGAAATGGGTGTAAGAAACTGATCACTGCTATTGGTCATTAACCAGTCCTAACACGAAAGGCACGTTGGCTAATAATAATTGGGCTGTTTTGTTCTTGTTCCCTGACCTTAATGAGTTCATTTAACTCTGTGCCTTTTTAAAACATTAGATTGTCTTCCTAGGTATTTCACCTCAAAGCTGTTTAACGAAAACATCTAGTCTAACCTTAAGTTATTTTTCAGAGCTTTGTTTTAGCTATGATGCGCTCTGAAACCTGTGAACACATCTCCCGACATTAAGATTAAAAGAATTTGAACCAGACTGGCTCCTGGGACTCAGTTGTTTGTCTTAATCATTAACCTAAGCCACAGTCTATACAGCTTCTCAGTAGAAACTCATGTGTTCTAGCTGTTTGGCACTTCCTTGCTATATTTTTTATCATTGAAATTCTATTTAAACTAAAATTATTCTTATCAATTAGACAGTACAGTTTAGGAAGAAATCATCTTCATAATAACAGGTCAAAATGCCTAGTAGAGAAGAATGTTCCTATGAGATAAGCATGCTACATTACAGGCAGTGGGGATCTCCTCACACCCATTCACACCATGTCAGATACTGAGAAAGAAGGCCATGGAAGCACGTAAAGACACAGCAGAAGCAAACAATATTCTGTGGTCTGGGGTCTTGGGGCCTTGCTTATCTGAAATCCATCCATCCGAGATTCGCTCCCTGGTGGCCTGACACCCTGAAGTCAACTGCCATCTGCTGTCCCTCTGACATGGCCACCAGTAGCCTCTGGGTTAGGGATGGGAGCGTGAATCTTCTTCCCTCCTTCAGTGAATTCCCTACATATTGCCACTACCACAAGACGCAGTGGAGGTCAGAAGATGGCCTTGAATATCAGACCTCATCCTTTGCCTTGTTTGAGACAGGCTCTGTCATTGCTCACCATCACAAACTCCTGAGTAACTGGACCACAAGTTTCCAGGATGTCTCCTGACTCCCATCTTCCCATAGGAGTGTTGGGTTTATAGACATGCAGTACTGCATCCAGCTTTCGATGAGTTCTAGGGCTCCAAACTCAGATCATCAGGCTTGGGCAGTGAGTGTGTTTACCTAATAAGCTATCCCCCTAACCCCAATGAGCTGTTTCCTAAGGAGACTCTCCAAAGGTTCATTGTATCCCAGATGCTTTATAGGAGGTACCACCATTAGCATAGTAGATGTGGTCTCACATTTTTGTACCCAACGAGTAAGGGTGATGTCAGAGCTGAGGTGCTAAGATTGGAAAAGAGGGGACGTCATTGTATAGGATTTTCCCGGGCCATCTGTGTCCTCAAAACTGAACCATTTCTCAAGCCACCTACGTTCAGCTAGACTCTGGATCTACCTGGCTTAGGAGAAGATGGAGATATGGGAGTTGAGACGTTTGAGGTACATTGGTGGCCCTGGATCTTACAGCAGCCCAAAGAAGGTCTTGGAAATAAAAACTAATCAGACGTCATCTTCAAGGAGACATTGACCCACAATTGGTCCAATTACACTTCATTGTTATCGTCACTTTGGTGTGTTGCATTTATTGGGTAGAAAATGCAGAGATGGCAGGACAACATTATGAGCTGCACCAGTCAGGATGCATGACTCGTCAAAGAACCCAGAGGTGTCCTCTATAACCACATGGAAGCAAGTGTTCAAAGATCACTATAAATACTATTTTCTAGCCTCTTCACTGCCTACACTTCTTTTCAATGTAACTATTTTAATACTATTATTTACTGGTGTAAGATTGCCAAGTCTTATATAAGGGTGCTTGGTCAACTCCCCTGAGTTCCTTTTCAATCTGTAAAAGCTCTCCATTCCCATACATATCTCACGAACAGGAGATGCCCTTGTCCCGTTGGCAGATTTTACATGGGCATCTGTCTCCTTTGCATCCTTGACTTGGCCATTTTTCATTGCTTCCTCCTCTATCGATCACAATACATCACAGAAGAGCTTTAGGGTTTGTGGGTTCTACTCAAATTTTACTTGTAGATGAGGAACTCAGGCCTGTCTATGGCTGAACATTTTTATTCCCAATTTCTGAATAGATAGGGTGAGCATTTAATGATCAAATCAATTTCCAGCCAAGAACAGGACCTGGAGGAGGAGGGAGATGAAAGTCAATGGAATCAACAGGACCTCACCAGCTACAAGGATTCTGAACTCTCCCTTCTCTGTGTAGAATTTAACGATTTCACTCTATCTTCTGCAAAGGGGAGTCAAAATATCATTAACGTGTGCCTCCCAGACACAGCATCTCCAAAGTATCATTTTGCTTAGCTCACGTTTAAGCAGTAGTCATGTTAGTGAGACTTTATGGGTGTAGCTTCTGACATTACTAGGAGACACAGTCTCACAGCAACCTCCCTGTTGCTCTGGCTCTTCCACAGTGTTCCCTGGCCCTTGGGTGTGATGTGTTTTGCAGATTCATCTATCAGGACTGGGCTCTACAACTCTGCATTTTGATTGGTTGTAATTTTCTGTAATGGTCTCTGCCTATTGCAGAAAAGTTTTCTTGGTGAATGGTGAGGGTTACACTTATCTGTGGGTATAAGGACAATAACACACAAGCTAACATGAAGATAGGAAAGCCCGGGAGGCCTCAACCATAGACAAAGAACTAAGGAATGCTGAGAGTGGGGGAAATAGTCTTCCCCAGGGAAGAGCACACCAGTTGATTATCCAGGAGTAAATAGTCAGCCCTGAAAACATACATACAACTAACATTATACAGCCTAAACTGATTGTATTTAGGATTATAGATGTATATACATGCACACAAATGCATGTAACAATTAATGAAGAAGCCTTGAATTTGAAAGAGAGAAAGAAGTATGTGGGAGGGGTACATGGGATGATTTGAGGGGAGAAAGGGAAAGGGACAAATAATGCAATTATAATCTCAAAATTGAAAGCAATAATTTAAAACATTTTTGTATATCATTTCTTAAGTAATATATCTTGGAAAACACCATGTCCAGAATATATAACTCATCTGCATTATGTTTATTGCTGAAATAGTCATATTATCTAAGTCATATATCTGTTATAACAGAATAGCACCAGATTCAGTTTTTAAAAGATTTTCAATGGTACAGGAAGCATGGTGTAAAGTTTGCCATTATTATGACTTTAACATCGACTTTGGGGTGTGAGGATGGGACCCTTTGAACCAGGGATACTCTGCTATAGTCCTGAAGTGCAAAAGAATTCATTTTCCTCCCCAAGGGGATGTCAGGGAGTGTGGTCAGCATTCACAGAAGGAGCAGAGTGAGGCTTCGTCAGGATATCCTCAAAGCTCCAGTGCTGAAAACCAGCTTCTGAGCTTCAGCAGTTGAATTCTGGGGGAGGAGGGGAGAATAAGAGCCAGGAGCTCCTTTCTAGGTGAATCAAGGAAATATCTCTGGCATCCTAAACCCAGACATTTGGCATCAAACCACGTCCTTGCCTGTGTTGGTGCAGAGACAGCTTATCCCAGCATGCATCCGGAGTACCCTAGGTATACCACCCCCCACCCCCCCACACACAAACACATGCATGCACATTTTGGTCAATGACACCTCACTGAGATTTTCTATAGTTATTGAATATGGAAACATGTCCAAGTTGAGACAGGGATGAAGAGGAGCCAGGGGAGTGTTGAGAGGACATGTGTGTGGTTTCTGAAGAGCTGTAAAAGAGAAGCTGTGTATGATATATGAGGGCTTACCCTGTTGTGAATGGAAGCTATATACAAAATATACATCAAGATAGGATTTAAAGCCCACCACACAGGAGGAAACACTTGCCTGGTACTATACATCTGGCCAAAAGCCCATGTCTGGGGACCTCACAGGCCCCAAAGGTGAACCTACTGTTACTATGTTGCTAAATGAACACAGTATCAGCTGCCCTCTCAAATAATATCTTTCTAACCATACATCAAGAAGCTCTCAAATCTCATCAGAGAAGGTTTTTGCGCAGTGGATGGTGGAACTCACAACTGGTCAAGGTACAGAGAATGCCAGTGGAGTGCCCCACCACAAACTGGGCATCTGAACCACACCCTACTCCCCATCCCCAAGGTTCAGGGACTATCAGAGAAGGACAGAGCAGGAAAACTGCAGGAAATAGAGGCTGGAGGTGCCTGGGGTGAAATGGTATCTCCGGAATATGCCAGGACCCATGTGCATGAGCTCACAGATGCTGTGGTTGCCTGCACCAGATCGAGGCAATCAACATTCTATCAGGGAGTGAGGCAGGGGTTCCTGAGCCTCTGCCCTCAGCCTAACTCAGCAGCTACAGACACTGATGGCTCTTAGGGGAGGGACAGTCAGTTTCCTTTAAGGGTGTGGCTTCTGGTAGATCAACTATGCTCCAGTGGGTAACCCCACACCCAGGAGTACATGGACAACAGTACAAGTTGTATTTAGTGCATTATTAAGAAAAAAAGAGGACACAGAGGTGTGGGCGGCTGGGAGGAGTTAGGGTGGATGTGGGAGAAGCTGGGAGGAGGAGTGAGAGGTGAATAATGATTAAAATACATTGTATAAAATTCTCAAAGAATTAAGGAAAGGCCATAATTTAAAAGGCACATCAAAATTGTTTTTGCTTGTTTTGTACTGTTTTGAAGAAGGCAAGTGATCAGATGCGCACTAAAGAGTTGAGGACAATGAACGTCTCTGAATGGCACTGTTTGGAGGGTGTCACCTTCATGAGATAGGGCACAGTGGTTTGTCTTCAGCCCACTTCTCATTGGTCTCCTGGCTACAAGATTAGCAGTTTTGTTTTGGGGTTTTGTTTTGTTTTTGTTGCTGTTGTTGTCTTAGCTGAAAATTCCCGCCCTTCCCACCAGGCATGCCCATCAACATTCCAAAGCAATGGGTGCACCTTCCATGGTCCTAATAAACCTTTTCCCTCTATAAGGCATGCCTCAGGTATGCCGTTGTAGCGGTGGAAAGCTGACTGCAGAGTATTTCCTAATCTCAGGAAGGGAAAAGTCAGAGTTCCCCTTGAGTAAGATTAATTCCACACGAGCACGCTTGCTGAGTTGCGCTTCCCAGTGGGAGCTAGTGGCAGGTGAGACTGAACCTGGTGTCACATTGAGAGTCTTTGAAAGTCCTTAACTGACTGAGATTCTGACCCTGTTATTTCTGCCACTCGCAGAAGCACAGTGAGCGTAGGGAACTGAAGTGAAACGGCCTTTTCCTTTCTTCCGAGTTTCATGTAATTGAGATAAAACATCTGAAAGCAGAAGCCAGCAGAATGTCCTCTTTCCTAATCACTTCTCAGAAAAGCCTGGCAGGCAGGGCCTCCAGACAGCAATTATCAGGGGACTCTGAGCTCCGGAGCCTGCAGTGCGTTCCTGGGAGAGCAGGGTACGGGCCTGGAGGGGAGGAGAGCAGATATCAAGGAAGAGAAGCATCAGCTTCACTCTCATTTCGGAAAATGGTCTCACATTTCTCCTCCAGTTATCTGTAACAGTAGGTGAAAATCTGAGGGGGATTCTTAGCCCTGGAAAAGAGCTAGACTTGGGCTGTCAGTATCCACTCTGAACAAGCAAAGGAGGGGCAGGCCCTCATGCCAGAGTTCAGCATGACAATGGGGTTGTACCTTCTGTTTCCTTTGGACAACTGTGTTCCCTAAGAATGTTAGATATCAGCAGATCCCTCCAAACCTGGGAGGCTGTTCAATGTTACTTGTTTAAAGTAGTTGCAATATGTTGTTGTGTAAGAGATTTTTCCCCCAGGGTAACACAACACACACAGACACACACAGACACACACACACACACACACACACACACACACATACCTATTCACCACAGAGAGGGAACCCACAGCAGAAGAACCTAATGATCGCACCAAAGTCCATCTTGAAGAGTCAATGAGTTTTCACTTGGTGTTGGCAACAGGAGTATGGGTGACCGTCAGTGGCAAGGAGGAGAGAAGACACCAAAACATCTGCATTACCCGGAAAAGCCCATCCCAGCCTTGATGACATCTGCACAACCTGTGGGCAGCGCCATACTCCTTTCCTGGCCTCTACTGGCCAGAGTCACCGTCTTCCCAGCAGCTGCCCATTTCTTCTAAAAGTTGGGGAGTGGGAACCTTGCCAGTGTTAACTTTCCCAGACTTGGGGAGCTTGTTTACCTCCTGCGTCTCACAAACCACCTCCTTTCCTCATGGAGGAAATCAGACTAAATCTGAGAAAAGTTCTGCGCAACGCATGTTAAGGATGTTGTGTATATGTACATGTAAATGTATGTATGTGTGTGCATGTGCACATACACAGTATTTTCTTCCTATCCTGGGAAGATGAGTGAGAACTAGAGATGTCTGGGCATCTGGAGAAAAAAAATGAACAAAACTTTCCATGTATTTTGTTCCAGCAATATTGAGCATCATTCCAGATAGTGTGTGTGTGTGTGCGTGTGTGTGTGTGAGAGAGAGAGAGAGAGAAAAAGAGAGAGAGAGAGAGAGAGAAAGGGAAAGAGAGAGAAAGGTGGTCCTCACATAGCCCAGGCTGCCCTTGAACTCCATTTCTAGCTGAGGTTGTCCTTGAACTTTTGACCCTCCAATCTCCACCATGGTGCATGCATCACCAGCCCAGTGTAACTGCCTTCTTAATTGTTGAAAAATCCCAGGCCGAGCTAATGTTATAAAGGAGAGAAATGAGCTTTTCGCATCTGCCCACGAGGTGCATAAAAGGAAGCCAAGCTGTGCAGAGGTCTATTCTGGCCGCCTCCCTGGAATGGCTGGAGTTTGCTTACAGGAGCAATCTTGCCATCTGACTTATAAAGACACCTCTGTGGATGGTGCAGAAAGAGAGGGAGACATATTTAAGTACTAAAGTTACTTGAAACCCAGTCTATTTATTTTAATGCTTTTGTTTGAAAGATTCGTTCACAGACAGTGAAGGAAATTTCGGCTTTCAGCATTGCGTTTCAGGGAACAATGGATTCTCTTCGCAAAGTGAATTGTCATCTGTTTTCCCCAGAAGAGGCACCATGCAGCTGAGCTGGGAAATTAACCGCTAAAATAGCAGGAGAGATGATCGCTGATCACAGGGACAGATGGGCTGTTCCGTTCCTATTTATTTCGGTAGGATTGCTGATGGGTCTTCAGCTCTGTCTCACGTCCCTTTTTTACCCCTGTGGCAAGGTAGAATCAAAAGTCCTCAGCGTGGGTTTATATTCTGTGGGTGGGAAAAAGATTCTGAAAAGAAGTGGCTATGGCATGGGAATTCCCCTAATTTGGAAGTTCATTTTATAATCAGACTTGACACTTTAATTTGCTTCCAGACTCTTAGGCAAAACATAGTCACTATTTGAAATTTTAGGGAAAAGTAATTCCACCGCCCCCTCCCTTTTTTCAAGCCATTCAAGATCAATTCAGCATATACCCATTAAGCAGTGCTAGTCTAGAGTTGAGGATAGATATAAAAGCCTTGTGCGGCTTATATTCTAAATAGTAAGACTGCTAATAACTCTGGAAAAAGTAGAATATAATTTTAGGAATTGTTGAACGGGACTTTATGCATTTGTCACATCTTGAAAGAAAGTATGATAAGCTACAAGATGTTCTAAGGGGAGGTAGGACATTCTCGCTTGCAAGGAGGCTCCTTAGTCTCAGTAAGTGAACAATTCAAAGGGTTCAGGAAGTTCCTGAAACTGACAAGATTCACTAGCTCCCTGCCCCAGACAAGCAGTAAGGAGGCTGAGAAACACTCAGACCAGATGAGATGCCTGGAAAGTCAAGTCAGAGACCAGATGAGGCACTAGGAAAGGATACTCTCGAACCTGTTGAGCTTCAGTGGGCTCCAGGTTTCCAGCTTTTGGGAGCCGTCACCCATGCTGGAGTGGACTGTGTTGATGTAACTGTCTTTGAGTCGTGTATACTACTTTAAGAAATACCTCGCCCATACTCTTGTAAATAACCCCAGGAACACTCGTTGGTTCACCACGCTGGACTTTGGTGGTACCTTCCTTTGGTCTGTTGTCAGGGCCCTATCTAAGCTGAGTAAGACATTTGTTTATGTCTCTCCAGGAACAGTGCCACACAACACTCCCTCAATCAAACATTGACACTGTGCATGTGCCAACAAATTCACACGGTGCTAAAGTATTTAACAGTTTGAAGAATACATCTTTCTGTTGCTGTTCTTTAGTTACACAAAGTAAGGAGTTTCTTTGTGACATTATCATATAATGTACTTTGACAATATTCATCCATCTATTATGCTCCATAGTTGTTTATCCTTTCTTCCTTCTCTTCCTTTCACATCCAAAGTTCTTCGTATTAATTTTAGAGCTGAATATTTTCTCAATATGTATTTTCTGTGTTAAATGTTTTCATTTCTTCTTGCCTGTTCATGACCTTAATCCATTTTATGAAGTGTTTGTGTTTGCATTGATAGATTTATAAATGTTAGGGTTGGGGTTAGAGGATGTGGGGTAAGAGGAATGCTCCTCAATGCTGGTGGGAGTGCAAACTTGTACAGCCACTTTGGAAATCAGTATGATGATTTCTCAGAAAATTCGGAAATAATCTACTTCAAGACCCAGCAATACCACTGTTGGGTATATACCCAAAGGATGCACAAAGACATGTGCTCAACTATGTTTATAACAACATTATTTGTAATAGCCAGAACATGGAAACAACCTAAATGCCCCTCAACTGAAGAATGGACAAAGAAAATATGGTACATTTACACAGTGGAGTACTACACCGCAGTAAAAAAATAATGACATCTTGAAATTTGCATGCAAATGGATGGATCTAGAAAAACATATTAAGTGAGGCAACCCAGACCCAAAAATCAAATATAATATGTACTCACTCATAAGTGACTTCTAGACATAAAGCAAAGAAAAACCAACCTACAGTTCCCAACCCCAGACAGCCTAAACAAAGAGGACCCTAAGAGAGACATACATGGATCTACATAGGAAGGAGAAAAAGACAAGATCCCCGGAGTAAATTGGGAGCTAGAGGGTCATGGGAGAGGGTAGAAGGGAAGTGGGAGGAAAGGAGGGGAGCGGAGAAAAATGTATAGTGCAGTAAAAACAATAAAAAATTAAATGTTCATTACAGAATAAAGAGACTGATGCTCTTCCATCCATTATAAGCTTTCCCTCAGTTTTCATTAGTCTTTTGGTTTATTTAAGATGCAGTTTAATAAACACATTTTAAAGTCTGATGTAATCAAACTGGCAAGGAGTTCTTTATGGTTTATTAATTTGCCTTTAAGATGGAAGAACCATGTCCATATGTCAGGAAAAGGGCAATCCTTTATTTTTATGTTTACTAAAATGAGGTTTGCAATACTCTAGTAATTTGCATATTTTTGTTTACTCCTAATAATTTCTTTTTCCAACCCATATGTGCTCTGTCCTCACCTCTGTCACCCCAGGAGGAGACACAGTTTGCTTCAGAAATGGCAGGGTTTTGAAAGTAGGAAAACCATGAAATGAGAGAATCTACTGTACATGCGCCAGAGAGACTACAGCCCCTGGGTTTCCCTTCTCTAAAACCTCAGCATTCCTAGCAAACACTAAGGAAAGTAGTGATTCTTAGAACCACAATTTTTATTTACAAAGTTGTTTTATCATAAGGAGTCTGTGGTGGGGGGAGCACATCTTTAGTTTTATGTAAGTTGATATCAGAGTACAGCACAAAATAAATATTTGATACTTTTAGTATTGTGTTTATTTTTATTTTAAGTGTATTTGCCAGCATGGCTGTATGAGCACCATATACATTCAATACCCACAGAGATCAGAAGAGGGCCTGCATCTCCTTGAACTGGAGTTACAGACAGTTGTGAGCTACAGTGCAGGTGCTGGAAATCTAACCCAGGTCCTCTGCAAGAGCAACTGGTAGTCTTAACCACTGAACGATTTCTCCATCTCTCCAGCCCCAACATTTGGCACTTAAAAAAAATCTTAGCTTTAAATAGTTTGTAAGCTAGCTCTTTGGGTGTTTATTGATTTCTGCCCCCTCCCGTGTGTGTGTGTGTGTGTGTGTGTGTGTTTGTTTATTGCTAACTTGAAATAGAGTATTTACTGTGTATCAAATTCTAATGGAAGTGTTAATGAGTCTTAGGTGTTTTTTTCACACTTTCTCCTGAGGACTGGATAATTTCTCAGTCACTATGGGCATCAGATGGCTTTGGAAAATCACAGAAATTCCATGTGATTTAGAATGCAGCTTAGACAGTCTTCAAGGCAATAACTGCTTCCTCAGAACCATCCTGGAATCTGGGTCCACCTTTCCACAGGTCTGGCATTATAAAAAAGATTTGGCATGGTTTCTCTCTTTTCTATATTGATCTGTCCATCCTGGGTTTCAGCGTGTACTGCTGTCAATTAGGCTTTCTTTTAATGTCTTTAGTTCAGCTTCATAGCTTCATTCTGGTAGGGTCTGTGCATCTCTTAAGGGGTTTAAGGCTGTGTGTGTGTGTGTGTGTGCGTGTGCGCGCGCGGGCGCGTGCGTGTGCGTGCACACATGCGTGTGCTATTTTGTTTTAACTAGTTTCTTATTGCCTTGTCATCTGGGGAAGAATTAAGGATGAGGTCCACTCCAGGAAAGAAACAAAATTCTGCAAGAATTTTGGGTGGTAAAGTTTTTTCGGTTTTGTTATTGTTGTGCCTTTTGCTTTGTTTGTTTGTTTTCGTAAAACGTCCTTTTAGTTTCTCTTCCAGCATTCATCAATTTTAAAGGCATAGGAACAAATCCTTTCATGCTACAGTCTCTGTCTCCCCTTCCCTAGGGAGAACTTTCTGTATTTAACAGGGTCTTGTTGCTAACTCTTTTTGCCAATGCTTGCCTTTGTCATCCCCCATGACCTTGGATGCAGTTATCGACTATAGCAGGTGCAGAGGACCTTTGCATCTCCCATACCTCACCTCACTTGCAAAATCTTTCTTTGATGTCCCGTCCTCCTTGAGATACCTCATATATTCTTTTCCTACGAAACAGAATTTGAAGCAGGATTCACATTCTAGACTAGGGAGGCTAACGTCCTGAGGTTTATTTTAAGATCCACTGGATTCGGACTGGGCAGATGGATCAGTGGCTATGGGCACTGGCTGCTCTTGTAGAGGATCCAGGTTTGATTCTCAACCCCTACAGGGAAGCTCAAGAGACACGGCCTCTTTTGAACTCCTTGGGCACTGAATGTATATGGTGCATATGCTTACATGCAGACAACCACCCACACACATGAAATAAAAACCATCTTTTGAAAACACCATATTTTTACCTACTGGGGCAGTGAATGGGGGAAAGGTAAGTTTCAAGGGACTTGAGTCCTCCCACAATTTAAATATTGCTGTGATGAGCTGAGGTACAGAGATGTTTCTGAAGCAACTGGTTCATTTCCTGTGGGTGTGAACTTACTGTGACCATCTCCTACTGTCCCTGAACCCCTTGCACCACCCTGCAGTAAAGACAACACCATCTTTCCTCCTTTCCCTCCTGCTTTTGTCACTCAAGCGCATCTTCCCAAGGGCAGAGTCTGCATGACTCTAGCCTTACGGTCTGTTGTGCACACAGCGTGATGGTTAATACTGATTATCAACTTGGCAGAAGATAGACTCACCCGGGTACAAACCTGGATGTGTCTATATGATCATTTCTAGACCAGCTTAACTGATAAGAGATGAGAAGCCTTAGCCTAAACAGGGGTGGCACCATCCCGTGACTTGGGGTCCAGAACTGAATATAAAGAAGTGAGCTGAGCACCCACGTTCAAAGTCTGTATTCAGCTCTCTGGGTGTGCATAGGTGTCGACATAACTCCTGTATCTGTAGGATATAGCCCCTCACCCATCGTGTCAGCAGACATTAGAAGTCTGGAATGGTCAGCTCAATCAGAAGCTCTTCACTGAAAACAGAATTTTAGGAGTTAAGCCCGGAGATTATCTCCACCACCACTAAGAAAATGGATAAAGAATACACCCATCCTTCCCTGAAAAGGACTGAGGAACTCAGAAAGCAATGGCATTGAATAAAGTCTATCCAGATGAATTGCTTCCTGATTTATAGACTGCTTCCCCTTTTCCTCTGAGGTGTCAAGGAGTAATTTAAAAAGCAAACTTAGAAGTCTTGCAAGTCAAGGCGAGTTACAAGTAAAGGCTGGAAGAATGACTTCGCAGTTAAGACCACTGGCTGCTCTTGCAGAGGACCTGGGTTAGATTCCTAGCACCCACATGGTGGCTGACAGCTGTCTGTAACTCCAGTTCCAGGGGATCTGGCACACACATACACACACACCCAGCTTCTCTGTCACTGCATAGATTACACACACACACACACACACACACACACACACACGAGGTACCAAGATATATCATGAACAACTAGGTGTTAAAATGCTTATAGATAAGATGTATACTATAGTGCATTCATAAAATAATTCCTGAAGTTACTACAAACACAAAACTGTTCACCCCTCTTTCATTGTTGAAACATTATAAAACATCAGGCTGAAGCATTGCATTACAGGGTGTAAAATTCACCAAAGATTTTCAAATTTAGAGATATAATTTTATAACTATGCTAAAAATAGGTGCAGCATATGATCCACTCTTGGTTCTGCGCCCAGGGAAATGAAGCCAGTATATCAGAGGCACAAACATGCATATCTTTATGAAAGCATTGATCACAATTGCCATGATTCTAGGATGGAGAGGCCTTTCCCCTGCCAGGATACAACCAGTGAGCTCACCACATCTTCCACTAGCTACCAGGGCCAGCAGCAAGGATTCTGGGGTCCTCTTTACTAATAGCCTTCACTGTGGTGGAAGCTGAGTGTAACTGTGATAGGGAAAGCATCCTGCAGATAGAGCAAGCTACCAGGGCTGTGCTAAGTCTCCCAACTCTCCTCTCGCAGTATCTCTCTGCATCCAAAGCAGAGACCACAGGTCCAGGCCAGGAGTGTAGCACAGCCTTTATTGTACTGTACGGGATGCTCACTCCTGCATCCCTGTTGAAGGGCAGCAGTGTGCCTGATATAATACTCTCAGGTATATTTGTAAACAAGCAGAATTAGCATAAACACCTGCTGTGGCATCCTTCTTCACAATGCAGGGCAGCTCTTGGGAGAAAGGCAGGGAAGGAAGGGACCCCCAACACACATAGACACACACCTGGAAAACAGCCATGGATCACTAGCCTCACGGTTGTCCTTTATCTGACTTTTAAATTAAGTTTTACTCTATATTCACAGTGAAAGAGTAATCTCAGGGACCATGAAAAAAAATCCCTACAGATTTGTCCATTTTCTCCATTTTAAGTGCTTTTTTTCCCTACTGTCCAAAATGTACTCACTGGTTCTCAGAGCTGTATGCAGTTGGGGTTTATGAAATGGTTTTTGTTTGTTTCTTGGTTTTGAACAGAAACTCAATAGACAGGAAAACAAGCAGGAGGATTTTGATGATTTTTTTTACATTCCTTTGTGATGTGTGTGTAACACAGGATTATGTTTGCTCTGAAATTTGGGGAGACTCAGCCTGCAGTCCATAATTAACAATGACATGTCACGCCAGTGACAACCACAGTTCTGTACCACCTTGTGGGACCCAAGTCCTGATCATGAAATCCATGCCAGCACACAGGCTCCATCCTCTTTGAAGGGTCTGAATGGTCCCTTGGAAAGCACCTTTCATCCCTCATATGTTTCTCTCTGGCACCTGTCTGGTCCACTGTGCCAGAAACCGAAATATCTCTTAATGAGAAACTGCACCCACCTTTTGGGCTCCAGTTTCTGAGTTTCGAAGCTCATTAGGAAGCTCTCCGTTTATTATGAGTGTGCTTTTCTGATATGTTAACTCCATCTTTCAATCAGTTTTATTATAGCCCTGTCTTGCTTTTTAAAATGAGCTACAATGTGGTCTTTGGGCATAGGAAATTTTATTAATCTAGGCTCTGAAAACCTAGCTGTGTTGGACATAGTCCTTCTCTTTCCTCTTTGGACTCACCAGGCAACGCTGAAGGCAGCTGGGGCCATGACAGTAGAGTTCAGCCAATACTCTCTTGTAGTAAAAGGAGTGTGGGCCCCTTGTTCCGTCCCGCCCGGCTCCTGTCCATCCGGCTAGCTTAACTCCCGAAATAATAACACAGAAACTGTATTCATTTAAATACTGCCTGGCCCATTGTCTCCAGACCCTTATTGGCTAACTCTCACATATTAATTTAACCCATCTCCATTAATGTGAATCGCCACTTGACTGTGGATTACCGGCATGAGTCTAACCAGTTTTCAGGCAGGAAAACCATGGCATCTCTCCCTGACTCTGCCTTCTCTCTCCCAGAATTCTCTTCTGTCTACTCCGCCTACCTGATTTCTGCCCTATCAAAA
The DNA here is from genome assembly GCA_004026605.1 of Ondatra zibethicus. Lineage (NCBI taxonomy): Eukaryota > Metazoa > Chordata > Mammalia > Rodentia > Cricetidae > Ondatra > Ondatra zibethicus. Next base: position 147,875 of record PVIU01002492.1, on the reverse strand, counting down.
GGCCAAGGCAGCTTGCTTTCTTCACCAATGAAAGCAACACAAAATACAGAAAATACAGAAGACGTTCCTACACCATTTCCCCTTTTTCTGTTTAAACAAAAAAGAAAGGCTTTCATTTTAACATAGTAAAATTACATATAACAAAACAGTTATCAAGCAAGAACTACAGTTACTATATTTATATTTACTTTATCTTTTATCATAACAATGGAAAACTATAACTATAACTATTTATCTATCTTCAACTCCATCAAAGACTCCAGAAGGATATAATATTACCTAAGTAAATGAGAAGTAAGCAACTTCCAAAACTCTAGAAATGACAGAGACATCTCGCTGCCTGTACATTATCCAAAGTTCTTCTGTACTGTTGGGGCACCCATATTTAGCCTACAGGTCCATAGTATCCAGTAGACATTTCCATGATGCAGGAAAATTCAAAGACAGTTCAGTCACTTTCTTCTGTGTCCTGCAGAGTGTCTTGCATACTCTTTCATGAAACAGGAATCCTGAAGGATCATCTCACCTTTAGGCAAGTTTAGCAGCCCTCTTTCTGCAGGTTCTTTGTGTCCATTTAAGCAGTCCAGGCAGCGGGAGCGCTTTCTGCTCCTTCAGCCCTCTCCACATCTCCTGCTTTAACTCCAGGGCTGCAGAGACAACTGGTACAGAGCCATGACGCATCCCATTCACAGATAGCATGCAGATAGGTTTCGTTTATTTGTTTGTTTCACTTCTGGGAGTGAGGGTTCAACACAATGGGATACTCCTACTGTTGTTACTGGTTTTATTCTTAAATCAAGGCTCTCCGCAGATGAATGGAGCAGGGGAAATTTCACCTCAGTCTTGTTTTAATTTAAAAGAAGAGGAGGGAAAAGGTTGGCACATGGGAGAAAAAGGAAGGGAGAGGAGGAGAGAGGGGGAAAAGGGGTTAGAAGAAAGGAGAGAAGAGGAGGGGAGGAGGAATGGTCACTGGGAAGAAAGGGGTGAAAGAAGGCAAAAGGGAGGAGGCAAGAGGAAAGTAGAGGAATGGTGTGGGAGGTTCTTCTGTCTGTGTGTTGCTTTTATTGGTTAATGAATAAAGAACTGGCTTGGCCTATAGCACGGGAGAAGGAAGGCGGAGTCAGCGAGATGCCATGGAGTCATCGCCAAAGATAGACATGCTGAAATTTTGCTGGTAGGTCACAACTCGTAGTGAAGCACAGATTAATGGAGATGGGTTAAATTAAGATGTAAGAGTTAGCCAATAAGAAGCTAGAGCTATGGGCCAAGCAGTAATTTAAATAATACAGAGGAGGAGGAGATAAGACAGGAAGAGAGGTCAGGAGAGGACAGGAATTTCACTTCCTCTGGTGCCTGAAGGTTCAGGACAACACCAGTTTCAGCCTTGTCCCAATCTGGGAAGTGGCTTGTCTATCTCTTGGGATCCCAGTTTCTTCATCTTACTTACTGATAGGTTGTTTTCATTTTAGGGTCCATGTGATGAAACCCACATACCTTATAACAGCACCCACCCTCCCTATTAGGTTATCAGTTGGAAAACAGAGTGTCACTCTGGAAGACCCAGCAAGAACACCTGGTTCTTACCTAGGGGAAATCTCTTCACTGAGCCCACCTAAGAGCGAGAGTATCTACAGCTCTGTGCAAGTAGAACATGAGTGGGATAGGACAGGAGCATGCCTGCAACTAGACACCAGTGACATGGGGAGCAAATTAGTGGAGGAGCTGTCATTCCTGAACGGTGTGTCTGGATGATGTTAGAACAAGTGAAGGACAGTGAACCTTCAGTGACAGTAATATCCAAGCTCAATCACAAGGATTGTCCAGTAACAGCAACCTGATGGGAGAGAAAGCCAAAACCTGATACAGGACATATGCATAAAGTAATTCTTTGTTAATTATATGTAAGCAACAAATGTCTTCTGTGTGAGAAATAGAGATAATAGCTGGCACACTGGGTGTCACTGTAATGGAAGTCTATTCAGCTCTCACACGCAGAGACAAGCTCCAAGACATTCACGCGGTCTTGCTGTCTAAGGACAAAGACTTTCACTAGTCCCCCAATGCATCAGTCTTCACATGACCCCTCTTCCCAGTGGCTCAAAATGGCCAACATTGGATCCAGGAAGGAGGGTGAAGAGCAGGGTATCCTCGGGAAGGATCTCTGATCCACCACAATGAGGTAGTCATTAAAGTTACAGTCACCTGCACAACATGCTGGAGAAGGACACATTATTTGAAGTGGCCACATGAACAGCTGGGAATTTCAAATTCTAAAGTATTGTATTGAGAACACTGGAAAAAGATCAGTGGTTTGCCACACCTGACTCCACTTTTAGCCACCTGCGGACAGTCTTCGGTACCACCAACCATGTTATCTTAAACTCACAGGCACATACACACAATTCTTTTTGCTCACGGGTCTGTGTTGCTCAGTTGCACACCGTCCTATGATGGATGGCATCTCAGTAGCAAAAGAAAAGTAGACTGAAGCTAGGAGTCTAAGTGGCTTGATCTATAAAATCCATTATCAAAGCCCCTGGCTATTTGTTTTTCTGGCCCTGTTTGAATACATTTAAATTAAGTTAAAAAAATAGAAGGCAGCTCTGTCCAGGAAGTCATAGACAGCAAAAAGAGCATTCCCACCCAGGATGTCTGCTGGCCAGCTCTGGTCCTTTCCTTGGTGCCCAATAATCTGTGACGTTCTCCCTAGAAGACTTCTTAGAAGCTATGTGTTGTCCTCATTCCTCAATACTTTGTTTTGTTCTTTGAACTTAGGCAAATATGGTATTTATATCTACTTTCATCCACACTGATATAGAATTAATACATTATTGTCAGAGTTGGTGTCACTTGTCACCTTGGCACACCTGGGAAAGGGGAACTTTAGCTGAGGAATTGTCTCCATCGGGATGGTCTGTGGGCAAGTCTTTAGTGCATTTTCTTGACTGATAATCGATGTCCAGCCAATTGTGGGCAGTGCCACTCCTGGGCAGGTGATCCTGAGTTGTCTAAGTTTTGCTTGCTTGCTTATTTTGTATTGTTTTCTCCTGTGGTGATTGGGGGATGCAACAGGGGTGAAGGGAGGACCTTGGATATGGGGGACCTGGAGGTAAACAGAATTGGGGTGCATAATGTGAAACCCCCAAAGATTCAATGAAGAAGTTACAAAAAAATGAAAGCAGCTTGAGCAAGCTGTGGGGAGTGGGTGTAAACACGCTAGTAAGGGGCACTCACTCCTCCATGGCCTCTGCTTCAGTTTCTACCCTCAGCTTTCTGCCTTCAGTTCCTGCACTGACTTCCCTCAGTGATGGACTGTGATCAGGATGTGTAAGCCATATAAACCCTTTCCTCCCCAAATGGCTGTTGGCGATGGTGTTTATTACAGCAACAGAAACCCAGCCGGAACAATTATGTGTTATTTGATATGAATATTGTCCATAATAAATGACTATTATTTCATTATTACAATATTTGACACAAATTCATGAACTTAAAATACCTAAAGGAGTCATTGTGCTCATGTACGCCTGTTATCCTAGCACTTGAGAGGCAGAGGCCGGCAGATCCTGAGTTCCAGGCCCGCCTGGTAGAGAGTGACACCCTGTCTTCAAAAAAAATTCAACATAGCTAAAATACATAAAATATTAAGGATCTTGGTGAATACTCTATGCCCATTTTGTACCCACTCTTTGTTTCCTTTTTGGTGAAATGTCTTTTCTACGTGGGAGTGTGTTTGTGGTGTGTGTGTGTGTGTGTGAGAGAGAGAGAGAGAGAGAGAGAGAGAGAGAGAGAGAGGTGTTAGCAGTTTCCCTATGTTAGGATTAGCAGAGGTGTAAATTATACATCATTTAAAAACAGATTTGACACATTCATATTGTTATAACAGTCTTTGCAATAATTTTCTGTACCACAAATGATTCAACATTTGAAGTATATAAAAAACATTTTAAAGCAAGGATAGCATTCTTGATTGAATGTGTACCTGTTACTTGAGAAATAAAAACAAAATACTCCAACAGTAAGAGAAAATGAAGGCATGACACCCAGGCACCATGGGAGAGAAATCAGCCTTCAGCTTTTTTTCTGTCCCAAAATAATTGACAGACGCATCAACAGTCTGGCAACCTAGGATGTGACCAGCATTATCCTTCAGCCTCCCATGGACCCTGTTTCTTACTGTAGCCACCATCCACATCTATCTGAGTTATCTCTTACATATTAGTCTCTGATTTAAGTGCAGTGATTTGAATAATACTTTGGTATTCAGATATATTTCAGTGGATATTCCCATTCACTGGCTGATGGGTGTTTGGAGTATGTCTACCTGATGGCTGGTGTCACTAAAATTTTAATGAATGTCATGTTGTCCATGGTTTTGTTCAGATGCATGGATGAAACTAATGGATATTATGCCACGAAATGAATCAATGCACGGGTGGTTGTGTATGTGCTGTGTAGCTGCCACTAGGTGGAAATAAATGAAATAAATAAGCACACAATGACAGAAAGTAAACTAGTGGTTGGTAGGGACTGAGAAGAGAGGGTAATTAGGAGTGCTTGGGAAGGTGGAAGTGGAAAAGACCTTAAAAAATATACAAAGCTGATGGTTGCAGAGCTTTGTAAATTAATATAATAAAATGCACACAAAAAGGAAGGGGACTGGGAAAAACGTATAGCTCAATAAAAACAATTTAAAAATCTAGAAAGAAAAATAAAAGTGCACACAAAATGATGACTGGATAATTTTATATCACATTATTTTCTCTTAATACCCACATATGTATATATCAAAGTAAATGTACAAAAATTACTAGGCTGCATCTGTCTACTACCATCTGTATACTAGTTGTTAATCTACAATTTATCAGCCATCTGTCTACTGATCATCTATTCACCTACCAATTATCTGTTATCAACTATCTATCCAAATAATCTATTGTCCATTATCTACCCTTCTATCACCTGTCTCATTTATCTATCCTACATTTTATATTTATCTGCTCATCTATCTATCCATCCATCCATCTACCTATTCTATCCATCTGTATTTCTATAATCTATCATCTATTGTTTGTCAACAATCCATTATCTTTATCTAACTATCTCATCTATCTATATTCTATGTAGTATCTATCATTCATCTATTTCTGTGTATCTACCTATCCATATCATCTTGCTATCTAACATTTGTCTCTCTCTACCTATCAAATATCTATGCGTCTATGTGTCTGTTTGTCTCTCTATCAAGAGAGTCAGACTCATTGCTTCATTTACCTCTAAAACCTAATGATCCATCACAATGTGTAAAACACAGAACTGACTCGGTAAATTACAGTATTAGATCATTTACAGAAACTCATCCTAAGTCCCCTATTTCTTATCACCTACCAGGTAGATTAGCAGAGAGGAGCCTATTATTCTTTATTTGCGATCTGTGAAATGTCAGGCTGCCAGCACCCATTTGATTCACAATGTAGTCACCTTTGGTAAAAAGCTCCTCATGTTTTATTAAATCTGCTCATCCTGGGTGAGTACGATTCATCACACCATGCCCATGGGGTTTTGCTTACCTTAGGGGCTGGGAGAAACACCATCTGGAAGGCACAAAGGCCATCTGAGGATCTGGAACTGAAATCTTTCTCAATTCACAACATCCTCTGGATTATGAGGAGTGATGCTGCATGTGGATACTTATGCATGAGCCGTAGTCATATTTGTGAAGGATACTTGATTCGCAGAACAACGCGAGGAAAGAGAATAAGAGCCCTTGGCACCAGTGATAGGAAGGGTGCCTGCTTCTCCATTACACACACCTGGAATTGTCATTGACTTGCTGCAATGAAGACGAATTTCTTAGTCCAGTGATGCTCTCATCTATCTTCTGGTAGTTTCTAGGGTGATGAGCCATCTCAACTGCCCCCAGGGTTGTCTTACTTTTAACACTAAACCTCCTATATCTCAAAACGCCCATGCCCAGGTCACGGAAAATCCTGTGTTACAGTGATCAGCATGGGAGTTTAGGAAAAGATTCACAGGTCTCTGAAGACAGAGATGAGCATTCTTGTCTCTACTTTTTAAATCCTGTGTGTGTGTGTGTGTGTGAGAGAGAGAGAGAGAGAGAGAGAGAGAGAGAGAGAAGGAAGGCAAGTTGCCTCAGCCCTTATCTCCCCGCCCCCATCTGAGATAGGATCTCTTGTTTACCCCTACAGATTTGTCCTCCGACCTCTGGGCATTCTTCTGTCTTCTCACATCTTTCCATAGGATCAGTGGACTGCAGGCCCAACATGCTGCATGCAGCTTTATGTGGGTTCTAGTGATCTAAACTTAAGTTCTTATGTTGACCTTGGTTCCCAGAACCCACTTGCACATTGTACAGCTGCCTGTCACTTCAGTTCTGAAGGATCAAATGTCCTCTTCTGGCTTCCATAGGCAATGTGCTCATTAACTACCTATGTCACACACACCAGCACACACATGGACATAATTAAAAATAAGAAAAGTGAATCTTTCTAAAAATCACAACAAACCTCGTTCCCCTTGTGGGAAGTTTAATTTGAAACTTTAATTTCAAATTATCTTTGTTTTTATGAAGATTTTAATCAATCCACAGAAATCATGAAACAATGGAATTTTTTGTAATTTGTCAAAATACAAACCAGTTTTCACTCATTTTTTGCAGATTCACTCAGCATCCACTTGTACATTCTGACAAATTCTACTCAGCCTATAAATTCACCCCCAAAGCAAACAGTCATTATCTGTCACAGCCTTGCGTGCCTCTTGCAGCACAGTGACAGGCAGAGTGGGGCATGGCATGCCCCCGAGTGACACGGAGGCTCTCAGCAGGAACATTTTTGGTTAATTTTTTCTTTCTTCAAGAGTGCGTAAGGACTTAATAAGATTTGGAAACTTTATAAAAATGAAAGCAGATAGGCTTCTTAGACATGTGTCCACATGCTGACACAGAGAGGGTGTTAAAATGCCAGTCTACCCAGGAAACCTTATATCCAATGTGCAGGGCATGGAATGTGTGTGTTTTTCTCTAATCAGGAAAGGGGTTGAGAGGCGAATGCAGTGAAGCAGTGATTAGGATAGAAAACTCCATTGTTTGCCCACGGCAGCTGGATAACCTCTGGAAGGGTCACACAGAAACCAAAAGGGGTGAGCAGATTCCCAGAGGTTGTCACACGTTACCTACAGGTCATGATCACAGATTTACACGAAAAGGAAAGAGTTTAAATGTTCGCCGGCAGCTTGAGGGGAGGTCCACCAACAAAGGGCACCTGTGCTCAACAATTCGTTGACTTCATTGTAGAATTCAGTTTTATTGGGATTCCATCTTTGATTTCATGAGCTCAGAGTTTTCTTATGGCTTTGCTTTCTCTGATAAAAGAAGGCTGGAATTTGAAATACTTTCTGGGAATTTAAAATCGAAGGTGCAAGACTGGGGTATAGCTAAGTTGGCAAAATGCTTGCCATACAAGAACAAAGAGCTGAGTTTGAGTTCTAGTGATGATCATGCAAAACCTCCGAGACCACAATGCCCATCTGTTAATCCCAGCCTAGGGAACTCAGAGACAAGCAGATCTCAGGAGCTTGCTAGCTACCCTCGCTAATCAGTGAGTATCAGGTTCAGTGGGAGATCCTGTTTCAAGACATAATGGGAAGAGGGGTGGAAGAAGACACAAGTACTACACACACACTCATAAGAGTGTGTGTGTGTGTGTGTGTGTGTGTGTGTGTGTGTGTGTGTGTGTGCATGCAAGCGAACCACACACAAAAACATGCATGGTACATTTCAGACATGAGTAACCAGTGTTAAGAATCCATGGATTAAAAAAATAATCTAAATAACACACCATCGGTCTCCCCCCCCCAAAAAAAATCAACACCAAAGTAATACACTATATTTTTTTTAAGAATTAGAGACTCCTACATGTGTAAGAATTTATTGATAGTCATAGGTGTAAACCTGTGTATTTCAAGCCCAATACTTCCTGGTAAGATTTATAGTGTAACACTGACCCATGGGCTTAAGAATCACTATAAATATAAGATTAAAATGGAAAAAAATGACTGATTACAATGTAGAGTTGGCAAAGGTTGAACTGAAAGTCAGAACGATTTAACCTTTGACTGCATTTAGTTTCCAAACTGTGAAAATAAGGCTATTGGGAGGGCCAGCATCACTTCTACAAACCCAGAGAGTGAAACACATTCTCTCCATGCCACAACCCCAGTACAAATGAGCCATTCTCCCTCCCTTCCCACCCCAACCCAGTACAGTGGAACCAACCCCACATGGTATTGTTTCCTCTGAAATTTGAGGAAGGAATATCAGGTCTGGTTCACCAGCTACAGCTATGGCGGCTTCCTGGAGGTTGTTCAGTGTTAGGCAATGGCCCAAAGGGATCTTGAGGTCACAACTGCATGAACTTCAAGGACTGGGGGGATGTGCCTGTGCTGAAGAGAAATGGTCATCGCCTTCTTCCTTTGTCAAGCCCATGGCATATGCTTGCAATGAGTTTGTTTTTGTTGCCACCCCAAAGGCACACAAAGGACAACAAAACCTTCACTCTTCAGGAAGATCAGCTTCTCCCTCTAATCCAAGCTCCATGGAAACCCTTTCTTCGTGGCTACAGTCTTTGGGGACTACTGCTTGGGAGTGGGTTTGGTGCCTTTATTAGACACATGGCCAGTGGCGCTTATGTGCTGATTGAGGCTGCATAGAATGTCAAGATCTGGGGTCACCGGAAACAGAGTCAGGGTCTTGTCTCTTCCCATCTAACTTTATCAGAGAAGCTGTAGCACATATATCTTGGCAAACACCCTTTCCAAATCCTGTGAGCCAAAGGGTGCAGAGTCGAGTCCAGGCAGCACACGCTGTGGGTTTTCCACTGGAGCGTGTTGATCCTCAGGGAAAATCCTGCCTGGCTTGACATGATACCACCCACTCCAAAGCCCACTCACCAAACAGTGTAGCCACGTGCCCTGTTTTGGTCAAAGCAATGTGAAAAGAAGTGGCCACACATTCTTCTGCCCCCTCTCTTTCACTCTGTCATAAACAACAGTGCTTCATATATGGAGCTGCTGTTGATGGCCTGAGACCAGTTTGCTCTAGGAGTTTATGGCTTGTCTAAGTGACCAGAGACCAGTTTACCCAATTTTGACAACTAAAGTATTTTTTAGGAATGCTTTCATGAGATGCCATACTATGGTCCAGTATCCCACTCTCCAAGTCCTTATTTCTTCTAGTTTTTATGTTCAAATTCAAAATAAGGATTCATCCCACGCCCTGAATGTGAGAGTGTGTATCTATATAGTCTAGCACGTTCCCAATTTCCCAGATTGGCTGCACATATTAAGAGAGAAGGAAACCAATAGTGTGTTTCCAGGTCTGTTGGGAGGGCTCAACGCTTGCCAATGAGTCTGAGGAATTAAGTTCCATCCCTGCACTCAACAAGATGGAAGATGAGTGCCAACTTCTCATATTGTCTTCTGACGTCCCCATGCACACCATGACACATGTACATATGTACATACACACAAATAAATATAATGCAATTATTTTAAAGAATGTGTTTTCAGATTAAAATCTTGTCTAAGATGTGCTTTACTATTTAGGGGTTGGATTATATCATGAAAAGTTTTGATAACGTATCTACAGATTTTTACACGTATCTACAGATTTTTATTTTCTATGCATTTTTTAATTGCAAATGACTCCCTAAAGAAATTGCAATCCAGATAATGACAGAATTCCTCAGAAGAATTTCTTTATGACTTGTACCATGTTCTGTTGGTCAGAATGGACTCCGAGGGTTCTGTAAGACTAGACAAGGTCCTCGGCAGCTTCTGTGCCTGCCTCTTCTCGTGCACTGAACCATTCTCAACTCAGAGTTTCAGAAACCAGCCATGTGCCATGCTCACTTGTATATATCTGGTGCTCATCTGCTTTCTCATGAGCAGGGCCAAGGCGAGTACAGCACCACACACAGAGGCAGATCCTCAATGAACTCATCAGTGGATTCTATAGATAAAGAAATGCTGTGTATTGTTGGTGACACACGAGCCACATTTGTGTCAGTGAGAGTGTCAGGAGTCAGGAGCCCATTCTGAAGACGGAACAACAGCTTTACAAGAAGCATGGAACAGAGGTCAAAGTAGACAACGCTTCCTGCCATTTGGCTACTCGGGTCAGCCCTCCACCGTTCCTTCTATTAACAATACTAGATTTTTATCAAGTTTTTGTGGAAATAGCTATCCTGGCCAATTACATACTCAGATTTCCGCATATCACACACTCTTTGCTTAGCTAAAGGGGCTTATTTTATCATGTTCAGGTTCATTAAATCACCTATGTGCAGCTCTTTGATATCAATGAAGAGCCAAGCGTTCACTGGTGGTGTCAGTGTTATCTCTCTGGTTATGATGGCTTCAGGGACAGGAATGTTGCCTATGCTGTCGAGAAAAAAGGATGTTTCATGACTGATGACATCACCTGTCAGATGAAAAAAATCATTTCTGTGTAGTAACTAGAGAAATATATCAGAAAAGGGTTCCTTTTGCCCTGTCTGTTCATGTGGATGTTTAAGATAGGTGTTATGCCCATCAAAATCCCAGCAAAATTCTTCAAAGACCTCAAAAGAATGGTACTCAACTTTATTTGGAAAAGCAAAAAACCCAGGATAGCCCAAATAATCCTGTACAATAAAAGAACCTCTGGAGGCATCACAATCCCTGACTTCAAACTCTACTACAGAGCTACAGTACTGAAAACAGCCTGGTATTGGCATAAGAACAGACAAGAGGACCAAAGGAACCAAATAGAAGACCCGGATATCAACCCACACATCTTCAAACACCTGATCTTTGATAAAGAAGCAAAAAAATATCAAATGGAAAAAAGAAAGCATATTTAACAAGTGGTGTTGGCATAACTGGATATCAACATTTAGAAGAATGAAAATAGACCCATATCTATCACCATGCACAAAACTCAAGTTCAAATGGATCAAAGACCTCAACATAAAGCCAGTCATACTGAACCTTATAGAAGAGAAAGTGGGAAGTACACTTGAATGCATTGGCAGAGGGAACCACTTCCTAATATAACCCCAGCAGCACAGACACTAAGAGAAACAATTAATAAATGGGACCTCCTGAAACTGAAAAGCTTCTGTAAAGCAAAGGACATGGTCAACAAGACAAAACGACAGCCTACAGAATAAGAAAAGATCTTCACTAACCCCACATCAGACAGAGGTCTGATCTCCAAAATATACAAAGAACTCAAGAAAATGGACACCAAAAGATTACATAATCCAATTTTAAAAATGGAGTACAGACCTAAACAGAGAACTCTCAACAGAGGAATCTAAAATGGCTGAAAGACACTTAAGTTTCAACATCCTTAGTCATCAGAGAAATGCAAATCAAAACAACCCTGAGAGTCCATCTTACACCTGTAAGAATGGCCAAGATCAAAAACACTGATGACAACTTATGCTGGAGAGGTTGTGGGTGGAGAAAAGGGAACACTTCTGCATTGCTGGTGGGAATGCAAGCTGGTACAACCCCTTTGGATGCCAGTGTGGCAATTTCTCAGAAAATTAGGAAACAACCTTCCTCAAGACCCAGTAAACTGCTTTTGGGTATATATCCAAAGGATGCTCAATCGTGCCACAAGGACATGTGCTCAACTATGTTCATAGCAGCTTTGTTTGTCATAGCCAGAACCTGGAAACAACATAAATGCCCCTCGATCAAAGAATGGATAAGAAAAATGCAGTGGTACATTTACACAATGGAGTACTACATAGCAGAAAAAAAATGACAGCCTGAATTTTGCAGGAAAATGGATGGAGCTAGAAAACATTATTTTGAGTGAGGTAACCTGGACACAGAAAGACAATTATCACATGTACTCGCTCATAGGTGGTTTTTAAACATAAGGCAAAGAAAGCCAGCCTACAAACCATAATCCCAGAGAACTTAGACAACAATGCGGACATTAAGAGAGACTTGCATAGATCTAATCTACATGGGAAGTAGAAAGTAGAAAAAGACAAGATCTGAGTAAATTGGGAGCATGGGGACATTGAGGGAGGCTTGAAGGAGGGAGGGGAGAGGCAGGGAGGGGAGCAGAGAAAAATGTAGAGCTCAATAAATATCAATAAAAAAAAAGATAGGTGTAAGTAGCTGAAAGTTGCCTAGGGAGATGAGTAGACAGAATCTGGAGAGTGGTTCACTTTGGAGGAGGGAGGAATTCAGAGTGAGCAGGCTATTTACCAGGAGGCTTGTTTTCTTTACAAACCACCAGCACTACTGTACTTTTGCAGGCAGGTGTAGTCATGACACCATGCAGAGAGCCCAGTGTGACCAGTCACTTTCCTGAAGAGGGAACACAGGTACATTATGGCCACATTGCTGCCACCATGGAGAAGATGAAGCTGAGGAAGACAACTGAATCCTAATTCACGGAGCCCCCAGAGGGAGGAGTCAGTTTCCAAGTAGACCTCCTTTGGACCAGATCCTTCTCCATCCTCCAACCCTCATGCGAACCAGTCTGTCTAAGTAAGTTTCTTAAATTTGTTTGAGGTGAAAAGCTTGACCAGTTATTTCCTTATTTGTAGGGAATCTGGAAATAGAAATATAACATCCATGTAGCTTATGACAAAATTCAGCCACGTAAAAAAATAGAAAGAAGTTGGCCTTGGGAAGCAGAAGTCTAGACTTTCAGTGAAGTTTTTCTAACTGAGCTACACATAAATTTAAAGGCAGTCCTTGCCTCTAGTCCACAAATATGGCTAACCTTGGAGGTGGAAACAAGACAGCATTACTCTTCACACTGAAGCCTCTTTGCAGATCAGGCATAAATACAGGCTCTGGCTGACTGTCATCTGTTTTAGCACATGGATGCGGATAGAGTATCCTGGGACAATGTAGGAGAGATGGATGTTGTGTGGTGACTTGGGGTTCTCCACCACTCTGCGCCACCTCCACATGTGGTCATTAACCCTCTAAGCAGCTGGGGATAGAGTTACTCAATTGTACTGTACCTAATGCTGCTGTGGAGCCTCCTTTAGACAGTAGCCTTTAAGATATCAGCCCACTTTGGGCGTGGTCTCATTTAAATGGTCTCATATAAATACAGACAAAAAATGATGCCTGGGTCTGATGCCTTGGTCTCTTGGCTGCTGGATTCGGTTCCAGTTCCCAGCGCTCACAGAGGACTGCAGATCGCTACCCTTTCTGTGAGTTTATCACCAGATTTAAAAAAAAAAAAAAAGCCTTTGTTATACTGCATTCTGCGTGATTGTGGAACTCTTGTGCATCAACAGTGCTCTTCTGTGCATCATTCCACCACACAGGTTCTCTTAAGTTTATTCTCTCAGCCAAGGAAGATACAGTTGCCAGATTTAACAAAGCCTTTTAGAGGCTTTTGTTAACACCTTTGTTGACTCGCCATGGGAGGCCTTACCCTCTCTGAGGAATAGCTGGGGAGTAGGGTATGGGGAAATTGGGGGGGGAGTGGGAGGAGGGAAGGGAGAGGAAACTGGGATTGGTATGTAAAATAAAAAAAGATTGTTTTTAAAAAATAACACATAATTAGTCACTGTGACACTTTGATACATGTATATGATGCATATCATTCATATTTGAGGGTTTTAATTTTTAAGATCTATTATAATTATTTTTAATTTTGTTGCAGGGCATGTTCACCTGAGTGCATGCAGGTGCTACCAGAGGCATCAGATACCCTGGAAATACAGCCACAAGCAGTTGTGAGCCACCTCGTGTGGGTGCTGGGAACTGAACCCAGGTCCTCTGGAAAAGCAGCCAGTGCTCTTAACTAACTGCTTAGCCATCTCTCCAGTCTCCAGAATTTTTAAAACTTAAATATTTCTCATGCAGCATGTGAGAAATGCTTCCTTGGTCCTAAATTGTGTGTATTACCTGAGAGTCAGACGTCACTGCCTGCCCCTGTTTTATCTGAGAACTCCAGTGGGGTGGGAACATATGCCATGTGGCTCGTCTAGGCAACAGTTACTCTGGAGTAGAGCACGCTCACACATTAGCAGTGTTAGGAAAGGATGGGGCCGGGGTGAGATTGGAGGTCCCTGCAGCCTTGCTTGAAAACCTAATCAGGAGCCAATTCCTAGAGTAAAGAAAGTAATTACTTGTCAGCAATTACTACACTTCGGTTGTGTCTCCTATTCCAGGGAGACGGAAAAAATAAAATCCTGCTTCTTTGGCCTTAGGAAAAGCCAGTGGAAAAATCTTCACTGTGGCTCTCGCCTTGCCACTGAATGCCAATAGCAAAGAAAGATTTTATTTATTAATATTTTCATAAATATTTAAGATCATGAGGACCCCTAAACAAACACAAAGGACTTCCAAGCCAACTCCTTAGAGTTTCTCTGGGGACAGGTTTTATTTTCACATCATCAAGGAAATTAAACAAAGATCATACCAACACATGAATAATTCACAAGCAGATTAGTAAGTATCCGGCATGGAGTGTTTTCCGAAGCACTGTCTGTTTCTTCTTTCCTGCAGTGGCCACAAAGTGCCACATGACCCACCATTCCCTTCCCTTCACTGAAGACATAATTTGTTGGCCAGAGAGATAGGTTGGTGGATAAACCATTCACCACACAAACTTGAGAGTTGAGATTAGGAACACGCTCCCGCCCCGGCCCCAGGGCAAAACTAGCTCAGTCTGAAAGCTCTGGCTCCAGCCAAAGATCTCACCACACTATAAAGTCAAGAGGGACTGGAGAGATGGAACAGAGGTGAAATGCACTGGCTTCACCTGCTTAGAGGTGCATGGCACCTGTAACTGCAGTTCTAGGGGTCCTGATACCCTGATGCCCTCTTCTGGCTTCCTCCAGCAATGCACAGAGATGTATGCAGGCAAAGCATCCATGCACATAAATAAAATAAGTTTTAAAATAAAATAAATAAAGGGAAGGACAATCAAAGAAGAGATACAATAGCAACACCGGGCCTCCATGCATATACCTGCACACACACTCACACACACACACACAGAGGCAAGCACATTAGATGTATATATACACACTACGCACATGAGCATATGGATACACACACACACACACACACACACACACAAACAGTTCGTCTAGCAGCTTTGACCATCTTCCAAAAAGAGAAAGATAAGAACTCCAGAGTAAATGAAGATGAGTGTTCTTGTCCTGGCTGGGCAAATATTCACTCTGCAGTCGTCATGTTCTCATTCTTCTTGTCTTAGCTAGCACTTGACTAGGATACTGCACAGAGTGACACCAGTTGCTGTCAATCATCGCAGGGTGGGAGGTGCTTTGAGACCTATAATTTTCCAGCTGCCAGACGCAAGGTGGGTTCTGTTCTAGTGGGGTTGTGAAGGTTTTGAAAAATCACACTTCTGTTCATTCTGGAATTCACAGAGCAGTCTAGATTTATCATGTCTTCCAGGAACATGATTCCCTCATGGGTCACATAGAACTGTGTTTTAATTCTGACTGACAGTATTTTAATTTATGTTTTCTGTAAAGAAAACATAATAAATTTGTCAAAGCTATGCCGAATGCCCACCAAAGGGAATTTTTTTTCTCCCTTTCTTTTTGTTTACTATATATATACTACTGTGTGTGTGTGTGTGTGTGTGTGTGTGTATGGTTGGGGGATGGATCATATTTACCACAGTTCTCTCTGGAAACCCCCAGATGCCTCCTCCAGCTGTTTGAGGATCTATCACACAGCAGTCGGGGGAGCTGGAGCCCCTCTCTAGCCAACAGAGGAGACGAGGTTCTTCTCCAAGCTTTGGAACATCCTCCTGTGATCTTGGGCTTCAAGGTCGTTTTCTTTTCCCGAAGCTGGAATCTCCCCAAATGGTGCTGGACTGGAGACCCTGTAGACTGATGTCTTGCTACTCATCAATTTTGGTAGCAGGGCTGGTAAAAAAGAAAATAAATAAATAAAGCAGTGTGTCACACCGCGATATCCAATCTGCAGAAGAAAACACAAAGGAGACACATTGATTCTCACCTTTATCATGTAGAGTGGCTCCCCGGTTCAATACTTGGTAATGTGATTTCCTATCATAGATAGTGATAATAGTGATAATTAGTAACCAATTCTATAGCTTTAAACTAATTTGAGGCTTCTATTTAGAGTAGTGTGTGTGTGTGTGTCTGTGTCTGTCTGTCTGTCTGTCGGTCTGTCTCTCTTTTTCTTTCTGTGTGTTTCTGGCTGTGTGTGTATGTGTATCTGTCTGTCTCGCTGTTTCTTTCTCTATGTGTGTGTGTGTCTCCATCTCTCTTTCTCTGTGTGAGCAGCATGTGAAATGTTGTTTTTAAATAAACAATAAGTTGAGACAAATTGCTAGTTTATATGTATTTGTATGAATTGCATCTTAATGTATATCAAATATTTGCTGGGCTATGGATCTTATTAACAGATATCTAATCTAATTGAGTGTCTCTACAGACTAGCTAGGATAATAGATTAGAAATTGCTATTAGAAGTTAGATGTGGATGGATATACCACACCTATTAATTCATAGTCTATATTTATATCCATCTACAGATTCGATACAAATATCAGACATGCCTAGATTACTAGATGGATATCGATTAGACAAAGCATAACGTGACACACAGAGAAAGAAATGGGCAGCATTATCTTCCGATTTTTATATTTGTCTTCTTTGAATAATTTTTGAAGCTCACCTTGTGTCTGCACATGTGGCACCACTGCACACATCTGGAGTACAGAGGACAGTCTGCAGCAGTTGGTTCTCTCCTTCTCCCATGTGAGCCCTGGGTCTTGAACTCAAGTCATCAGAGTTGGTGACAGGTGCCCTTTTAAACTAAGCAGTCTCACCGGCTCTGAATGATTTTTTTTTAATAAACTGAAGACATCTTGGTCAGTAGATTTGGTTCATTTTCTACTTGATGAATGAGAATATCCCTGCATGATCTCAAGAGAAGACAAAGGAAGAACAGCTGGAATTGCATTGCATGTCCTAACTTATTTTACAAATTCCATCTCAAAGGGTATAAAGGTTTTGTAAGTAAGAGCAATTTCCAATTTGATTTGAAATGGCCTTGCTTACCTGGCTTAAAACTATCTTCATTTTGTCAGGTTAAGGAGTGAAAGAAGTAAAGAATAGCCTTCAGATGAATAGAGTCAGGTGAAGGTTCATCTTCATTATTCACATTTCCTTGGTGAGAACTTTAACCCTCTGAACTGTCTTTGTTAAAGTCTTGTTTCTCAAGAACGGTCAATGGTTTCTACTTTGTTCCTGGAAGACTCTTTTGAAAACTCTCTGCCTTAATTAAGTTATGGCTGCTTGCTGGCCGATATTCAATATGAAAAAACATCGTAATGAATTTGGCATGTTTTGTAGTGGTGTTCTTAAAAAG
Source organism: Ondatra zibethicus (assembly GCA_004026605.1). NCBI lineage: Eukaryota > Metazoa > Chordata > Mammalia > Rodentia > Cricetidae > Ondatra > Ondatra zibethicus. The sequence continues at coordinate 130,442 of PVIU01002492.1, read as the reverse complement.
TGAACACCTTCTTTTGAACTGATTTTTCTTGGTCAAAAAAAATGTCTGCTCAATTTATACAAATAGGTTTATTTTGGTTTAGATGGTTCAAGAGGGTAATGAGTCCATCCCAGTGGGAAAGCATTATGACTGCAAGTGGAAGCCAAGAACGCACATCTTCAAATGCAAGCACAGAACAGAGAGTGAACTCTCAGATTCCATCCTCCAAGTCCCAGAACTTCCTCTAGCAAAGTTCCACCGCCTAAAGATTCCATAACCTCCATACACACAGTGCCACCTGCTGGGTATCAAGTGTTAAAACACCTGAGCCTGTTGGGGACATTTGTCATCGAAATCGTCACCCTTTCCAAATGCTTTCAATAAGAAAGTATATCGACTGTTACTATATTACATCTGCTATATGAAATCAGAGATGCGCCCCATGCAGTGTATGTACAAAGTATAAATAAAACTCAAGCAGTTGGTGAGTCTGAGCTTTTGGTTACTCAAGTCAAGATTCTGTGAGACAACTATCATGGTTTTATGTCTATTTGTGAGCACCACGTCCAGAAACCATGGAAATGTCTGATTTTTGGTCACTGATGCCCACTAAGAGTTCTTTCTCAAGAATCCACATTCCAAAGATCTAAAACCAATTCTGAGGCAGTCTCTTTCTACTTTCTAATTCTTTTGCTGTTGTTTGTTTCTTGCTAAATATAAGGGCTGTTCTTATATTACTCTTTTTTAAATTGTCTAACCATAGCTCTCATTTTCCAATCAGCCACAATGATTATGTCTGGAAGACTTTGTAACACAGATTTGTATCCTCAAGTGGATATTTTATATAAGTGAATATTTTGCAAAAATAGTAAGAAAGAAAGTCTTTATTGTATAAATATTTAGCTAATACCCGACTGTATTATCTTCTTGTGATATTCCAACTCTCTGAAACAGGAATGCTAAAGGCTTGCAATGCCTCACATGGTCTTTCTTCTTTTGCTGCTGTAACTGACTGATCATGTTTTGCATATCCTTGGGACTTGCTCATGGGTATATGGTATAAGTTTGCACTTGGTAAGTGTCGCTGGACACAGAAGACGAGAGGCTACCCCTCAGGAGAAAACCACAGACTTTGACAACACAATCGTCCCACTTTGGCTCTTATCTGTCTGTTCATTGATCAATGTAGTTCATACAGAATATGCTCACACTGAAGAAAAGAGTGGGAACCATGAGTTGGATAGCACTGAAGGATGTGAAAACTAATTAATCCATGACAGGATCTAATGAAATGGTCACAAAATTTCTATGGACAAAACAGAAGATTAATTTCTCAAAATGCTTCCAGGACTCAGGGCTAGAATCATACTGAGGCGATTGGAGCTGATTTTACTGCTTCAGTTTGATTGCTGAACATTTGATACAGTTTGGACTCTTTCACTTTGGTGTATCTGTAAGGCCAAGTGAAGTGGCTCACACATGTAACTCCACTATTCAGATGAGGCAGGAGTATTGCTGGGAGTTTGCAGTCAACCTGGGCTAGAGAATGAGCCCAGGTATTAGAACAAAACAAACAACAAACAACACAATCACATGCAGGAATCTTGTTTCTTTTCCACAGCTTCCTTCTTGGTGCTCTGGAAACTCTTAATGTCCAAAAATAGCTAAAGAATATGGAGAAACTTTTAAGATAGCTTGTGTAATGATTTTGTTACTGTGTTCTTTGACACAGGCTGCCCTGTAACTCAGGGTGGTCTTGAGCTTGACATGTGGTTAAGGGTGGCCTTCAACTCCTGATCCTTCTGCCTCTACCTCCCAAACTCTGACATTATATGTCTGTGACACCATACCTACTACATTCTGATTTTTCCTGTTGATTCAATGTTAATCAATGCAGGGATTTAGGAAGATTCACCAATACCACAGATAAATGAATTCACTCCATAGACAGAGACTCGGCTCATGTCTCCCTATATTTGTTATTTTCTGGATGTCCCCAAGTGCAACTAACATTTAGAAACATCCTAAATTGGTTTGTGGTAGTTGCTTCAAGATTAAAGGCTTAGCTGAGATGCCTCTGGGGTATAGTTAGAGGCAGAACAAGTCCAGCATTGTAAGAGCACTGCCAATGCCGAAAATGCTAAGGTCTGCCTCTTGCCTCAATGATAAGTTTCCCATGACACTCTACCCCCACCACAGACTGAAGTTTAATCCTCTCTCTTATTCATTTAAAATCCAAATTCATTTCTCTCAATTCAATGATGGAATTTTCATGGGGGGGGACACAATTCAATTTCTGAACCAAGCCGAGTCTCATTTTGTCTTGATGATTGGGCTGTTGAGCTCAACTCTTGCAGAGAACCCAGCTCCATCATGAAGAAATGAGCATCCGTGGTTAGGGCAGCAGCAATGGATACTGTGGAAACTGGACTGAAAGGCAGCCCTCCTCATCGATGGAAGGAAAGGTGCAACATGTGCAGCTGATGAGTTAGAGGTTGAAGAAAAACTCAAACTGGCAACCTAGCTGGTGGCATTAAGACTGTATGTTCAACCTTATTTAATAAGGATGACATAGCTACAGACATATTTAAAGTGTCCTCACATTTTTAACAAATACTTCTTTAATTGAAAAATGTCATCTATTCTTTTTAAGAAACTTGAAGGACTTTTTTTTTAAAAAGTTTTTCCTTGAAATTTTCATGTATGTGTAAAATGTATCTTGGTCATTCCCACCCCTTATTTTTCCCTCCAATTACCCGCTGAATCCCCCATCACAACTTCACGCTCTCCTTTTATCTAGCTATGTGTTTATTTATGTAACCCATTTAGTCCAATTAGTGCAGCTCATGTGCTCATGGGTGGGATGTCATCCACTGGGACAATTGGAGAACTTGCCGGTGACCACAGTCTTAAGGGGAGCAACCTTGCACTTCCCCAGGAGCCACCAGTTGCTAATAGCAACTCAGCTGGGGCTGTTCCCTCAGGAGCCCCTCTCCCATCTGTGCTGATATTTTTTTAACTAACTTAATCGTGTGCCGGTGACCACAGCTGTTGTGTGTTGTCATGTGGTGCCACAGCCACATCGTGCTCAGAAGACAGCATTGCACAACTTCTTCCCATCCTCTGTCCTTATCTTCTTTCTGCCCCTTCATGTTCTCCTCTCTCTCTCTCTCTCTCTCTCTCTCTCTCTCTCTGTGTGTGTGTGTGTGTGTGTGTGTGTGTGTGTGTGCGACCGTTATAGACGTCCATCTACAGCTGTGAACTCACTGTTGCTTTTTCTCAGCATGTTGAATCAGTAAAACATCTCTGCATTCACCACTACCCACTGCAATAGGAAGCTTCTCTGACCAAGGTTGGGAGCATCACAGATCTAAGGATATAAACATAACTATGTGGAAGGCAGTTTGAAGGCAAGAACATTTACAAGATCGTTTTCAGTAGGTCCTCCCCTAGGACCTATGACTTTCCTAGCCATAGGTTTCGAACATGTTTTAGTGCCAGGCCTGGATTCCCTCCTGTGGGGCAAGCTTCAATCCAGTCAAGAAAGCAGTTAGTGGCTATCTTAGTTAGGGTTTCTGTTGCTGTGGAGAGACACCATGACCATGGTACCTCTTATAGGAAAACATTTAATTGGGGTGGCTCACTTACAGTTCAGAGGTTTAGTGCATTACCATCACAGCAGGAAGCAAAGCAGCATGCAGGCAGGCTTGGTGCTGGAGCTGAATGAGAGTCCTTACCACTTGATCCAAAAGCAACAGGGAGGGAACAGAAACACTGGGCATAGTTTGAATATATATGAGACCTCAAAGCCTACCTCCGTAGTGACACACTTCCTCCAGCAAGGCCACACCCCTAATAGGGCCACTTCATTTGGGAACTTTTTTTCTTTCCAAACCTCCACTGTGGGGTTTCATGACACTTCTTCACACATCCTTAGCTTTTGGATAACTTACCTCCTACCCCTCTTTTCACCACTTTCCCGCCCCTTTAAACCCTCCCACATTCTTCCACTGTTCTCTTGCATCACATATATCCTATTATCCCCTCTTATTATATTTTTAACTCAAATTGCAAGATCATAGGCTCCCAAGAACTTCTCCACGCACAATTCCTTTTGGTTGAGCATATGGGATTTGTTCTCTGTGTACGCATACATGTGTCTCAGTGTGTGTGCTGGATGTCAAAGGACAACTTGCAGGAGTCAATTCTTTCCTCCCACCCTGTGGGTCACAAGGATCAAACTCAAGTCATCAGGCTTGGCGTGAAGCACCTTTGCTCACTGAGTCATCTTGCTGGCCCTCAGAAGAAATTTTTTAAGATTCTATTTTTTTCTTTCTTTCATTTTGGGGACAAAACCCCAAAAACCTTATATATGCTGGGCCAGATATCTATCACTGAGCTGTATCCCCAGCTCTCTTTCTGATTTTGGTTGGGAAACAGTGTCTTGCTGAGTTGCCTAGGCTACCCCCAAACTTGGCCATAGCCCAAACAGGCCATGAACTTGTGGTCTTCCTGCCTCCCACTACTGGATAGCCAAGATTATAGGACCACCAGACACAGATTTTTTTTAAAGAAGTCTGTTTTGCTTTTCTCACTAATAAGGTGACGAGACCACCATGATCCTTAAAATCAACTCAGTATTTCTATAACCACAATAATAAGGCTGTATTCCCAAATGCTTGAACATTGTTTTTCAGGAGGCCTCTGGGTTTTAGACACTCAGCCCCAAGTTCTGTTCTGTATCCTGCAATGATGGAGTCTTTCACAGTCTAGCTTTGAATACCATGTAGCAAAGGAGCTTCTAAATGGGCTGTTTGGCCACAGTGAGAAATCTTTATTGAAAAAAATCCTCTGAATGCAATAATTAAATGGACATAATTGCAAGGCTCATTGCCATGTGAAATTGTAAATAGACTGACAATGTAATTTATGTTCATTTATGATACAGTAGCTCATTATGACTCCAATTTCCATCCCTTTCATCATCCAAGCTCATCTGTTTCTCTGATGGATGTGCCATTGTATTAACCACGGTCTTTCGGGGGGAGTTGGCAATGAGGACAGAGTGTGCGGGGTGCAGGTGGCAGGCACATGGGTACAGTTAAGTTCTGAATAGATGTTGATGTCACGTCAAGCAAAAAGCAGGTACTTAGGAGCACTGCAGTGAAAACTGCATCTGCATCACACTTATTACTGCTTAGGTTTGGAGAATGACTTATAAGTAACAATGTAGGTCACCACTAGCATCTTAATAGTCATGATAACGGTATGAGGTGTGACCTGAGTGAATGGGAAGCCCACAGTCAGTTCATGTTCCTTATAGATATGTTCACTCTTCAGATTCAATTTATCTTGAAATTTTTGAGGTGTGTGTGTGTGTGTGTGTGTGTGTGTGTGTGTGTGTGTGTTGGCTGCATGTAGTTCTGTGCAACCCATGTATGCAATACCCAGAGAGGCCAGTAGGGAGAATTAGATTTCCCGGGTACTAGAGGGACAGGGCAGTCCAGGTCTTGGGCAAATAGCAGCCAGTGCTCTTAATCACCCTCACCCCGTCTCAATATTTTTTAAATCACTTAGTAGACCCATGTGCCTCTTTTATAAAATAGAAAAAGCGCAGAAATGCTTTAAAAATTCTGTGAGCGTCCTTTCAGTTGACAATACGCTCACTAAGTTTGGGGTTCTTCCATCTGTATGCACTTTGTGCCCACTATGTAGGTAATGACAATTTCCCGGTGACAGTCAGAGAAAACCTCAGAACAATTCATTTGGCATTGTAAGGAAACTATATTTTCTACAAGTTTCCATCCAATTTGTTTTGATATTCTAACAACCTGGCTCAGGGTTTCAGAATCAGGAGAGATTTTCCACCATAGGGTCTAGAACTGGTGAGGTATGGGGGCAACTGAGGTCTCTTCATACAGCCTATAGGTAGAGGAATATTGGTAAATAGCCCACAGTGAAGAAGAAGACACAGAGGACCACTCCACAATGGATTGTTTCAGCTTATCTAAACCAGCAGTAATGCCCTAATGCAGATGGGAAAAATAAAGAACCATAAACAAATGGATACTGTAACCTTTGTCCTTCCTCTGATTTGCTGGTGCAGTTGCCATGGAGACAAGGCGACGCATTCCTGTAAATCCAGTCACTGTGCAGAAGTCTCAAGGTCAAGATTAGGAGAAAGAAAATAGTAAATGTCAATAATTTGTCAAAGACAATAATAAATGCAACCGTTGCTGTGTTGACACTAACAAGCCAGTTTCAGCAGCAAGGGTCTCTCCCTCAAAGCCTCCAGGCAGGTGAGGGAGGCCCCTTGGAGCAGGGGATTTCAGAGCAACCTGCGTCCCCAAAGGGTTCCACTATCACAGCCACAGGCCTGATTTGTTTCTCCTTTTCTGTCACCCATGTTGAGAGGCAACATGTAACGAAGAAGCAAGCTTCAAAGCCCTTTGAGAAGATCACAGCCGTCGCAAGGGGAGGCACTTTCAAGCCAGGAAGAGTGGAGACGCCACTTGGCATCTCAGCAAGTTCAAGGCTTTTGCTAATTTGGTGGCAGATCTGCCCTGCCATTGCTTCTTGTGGGAAAGCTGACTCAGGTGACCTTGATTTCAGCGCTCCTTTCTGGTTTCAATTCCTTCTGCAGGACTTCATTATCTCTTTCATATCTGTTAAGAGCAGATATTGATCTTCAACTCAGGGAAACCAGGAAAACATAGCCATTCACTAGAGCTGTTAACGCAGGAGCCATAGTGGAATGAACAGGTGGTTGAGGCCCCGACCAGAGGACTGCTTTTCATCCACATTGTTTGAGATGAGTTGTGCTGAGCTGACCCAGAATTAGATCAAAGGTCGTAGGCTCCTAATATAAGCCTCAAAGAGTGGAGTTGTATGTGACAGAAAATACTCATAACCCACACTACAAAAGGTAAACTTTTCCCCTGGTCTGATTGCCAAGTTTGTAGTTAGCCTAATCTGGAAGGATAATCGGGGTACTCAGCTTTAAAGGGGTGTTTGTGTCCCCTCCCCTCCCCCAAAACATTCAGAGAACCACATAGAAGAGAGGGTGGACACTTCATGTGAAGCCAGAGAATGAGGAGGAGAGCTACGAAGCAGTGAGTCTGGACATGACAGGGCTGCTGCACTCAGGAGGTGGCAGAAGCTGTGGAGTGGGGAGGGCATCCTGTGGTTCCACCCTGAGCGGAAGAGCTCTTGATAGTTGATGACTGCTGGGGGAAGGAGGATCAATTCTCCTCAAGGTTGTGGCCCCTAATAGGTTGCCCATGGTAACCAGTGGATGACTCCCCATCCATGTGCATGTGGGCAGCACTAATTGGGTTCAATGGGTTTTTTGTAAGGATATGCCAGACACATGTAGTCATGATCCCGGGAAGAAGGACAGAAGTGTCGCCAAAATGCACTGCATACATGTATGGAATTCTCAATGAATAAGTGAAAGTATTAAACATATATATATTTAATGTATATATTGTATTATATTATATATAATTGGGGGACTGGAACGATGGCTCAGTGCTTAAGAACTCTTACTGCTCTTGCAGAGGACCCTGGTTCAGTTCCCGTATGGTGGTGGCTCACAACCATCTGCAATTCTAGTTCTAGGGGATCTGATGTCCTTTTCTAACTTCTGCAGACACCAAGAACACATGCAAGATATATTTATTTACATCTACACATAGGCAAACACATATAGGTACATATACATCCATACAGGCAAACACTCAAAGATGTACCATCAAAGTCAATGTTAAAATGTTGTTTTTGAAGGAAGGTCACTGCAGATAGAATCTTGTAAATACAAACCTCATTATGACCAGAAGCCTCCAATGATTTCACCCACCAGGTATTGTCTGTGTGACTGATGGGGTGAGGGTTACAGACCTCAGCAGGAGTTCTAGTCTAAGACAGACCAATTGGCACACCCCACATCACTGTGAAGATAGGCAAAAATCAAAGTTCAGAGCCCTCAAGGTAGCTGGGACTGTGAGGACCGAGGGAGAAGGAAAAGGAGATTGATGAAGTAGGAATTGGAGGTTCTACACAGCTCAAGGCATTTGACAGTACCTCGTGCTCTCGGCACAAGCCCAGCGCCTGCTGAGAAACCTCATTAAGAGACTGAGGAGCTAAACATAGTGTTCAGGGGCTTTGCAGTGCCAGGGAGATGAAAATTACAGTTAATGGGTATCTTGATGCATGACAAGAATGCCACCTTTGTACAGCAGAGAACGGCTCACTTGGTGTGTGGTGTCAGCTCCAATGAATAGTCACTGGGACGGGGACAGAAAAGAATGTGAGACTTCTGTAAAACTTAAAGCAGAGGACTCTGCTCTGGCCATGTCTAGAAGCGAGGTGGAAGACAACAATGGCTCTGGAGAGGAGCATGAGAGAATCTCGTTACATCTCTGAGTTAGGCAGCAAGTTCTAATTAGTGCCCTGGAAAGAAAATAAAATTCCTTATGTGAGAAGATAAAATTAGCTACATTAAAATGAAGAATTTTAAGCACAGTTTTTATTTGTTAATAATACTTATGTAAAGCTGATTTAAAAAAAGAAGTCACATCCAGGGCTGGCTCAGCAGGTAAAGAAGCTTGCTGTGCAAGCGTGATGACATGAGTTTGATCCCCAGAATCCATGTAAAGATTCTACCCAGAGAGCACTGATTCCCGCAAGTTGTCCTCTGACCTGCACATGTGTGTCATAGTTTGCATGGCACACATGTCAACATACACACTAATAATAATAAAAAACGGTAATAAAACAACACGTTCATAACAGAAGGCAAACCAACACAGAACCACTCAGTGCAGATGCACACAAAAGAAATAATATTCAAAAGAAATAATGAAAAGTATTGACGCAAGTGCTTCACACACTAGAATGCAACAGTGAATGTGCGAGTGCATTCACTACCTTAGAAGAGGTGGCAGCACTCCATGGCCTACTAAGACTGGTTTTACATTCTGACTTAATGTAATCACAATATATAGAACAATGGATTTGAAGATGCCCAGCATCAGCAAAGGACAGTGGTCCCTGAGCAATGACATGCGAACTGGGTGGATTCTGAACTCTAACAACGCCCGACCCGGTGAGAGGAAGATATCTAGCAGGTTCTCTGTGGATAGTCTAGAGAGCAGAGTGGCTAGAACCAACAGGACAGAGCCCAAAAGCAGAGGTATGGTACCAAGGACCCATGCCCGCAGCTCTTCAGAGGTGGCCCTGCAGGGATTGCACAGAACACTGTGGCTGCCTACACGTAAGGAGCCTGCTTGCAGATGGTTCTTACAAGCCAGCTGGAAGCTTGTGGTTCATAAGGGATTGGATGATGGCCCAAGTCTCATTCAAGGAGCTCTACAGTGAGCACTCCTTAAGTTTCAGCCACAATTTTAAAAGCAAGATCTAGGATGGAAGAGTTAGCTGTCAGTAAATTGTTGCTTTACAAAGCCTGAGGACCTGAGTTCAAATTTCAGAAACAATATGTAGAAAATTGGGCATGGCGCTGTATACACTTATTTTCCCAGCATTGGAGAGGCAGAATCAGGAGGATCCCGGGCTGGCCAGCTATTTACTTGGTGAGTTCCAGGCCAATGAGAGAACTTGCCTCCAGAAACAAAGTAGATGATGCTTTGGCATTCAGTAGCACCGAAATTGATGTCTGTGATGTACACATGTACACACACACACACACACACACACATACACACACATACACACAAGTACACCCAAACAAGTTCTGAAAATGGCAAGCACAGGAAACAGAATAGTAATTTTGTACCTTTTTCCTTATGATTTGGCTATGTCATTTGTTTCCAGTCTGTACCCTAGAGTTTGACTCCTTCCCACATGTGGAAGATACATTACCAACAAATATAGCCAAGACACCATGATCGTATCTCTCAACTCAGTGTTTTCCAGGCTAGCGTCTGCTCTCTGGAACAGAGTAAAACAAGCCCCTGTTGTTTCCTAAGCCTGTCCTGTTTCCTAATGATCACTCCTGCACTCCAGCTCCTTCATTGTATAGATGACTGTCAGAGAACGGTGTTTACTGAACTATATCTCCTGTCTCACTCTGCTTCATTTCTCGTCTTCCATAATCCCTCCAACTAGGGCAGAATTATAAAAAGATTTTGATTTGCCTCCTATTTGCTTTTTTAAATTCTAATAGGAGCATGGAGACATGACTCGGTGGTTAAAATATTTGCTGTGAGGACTGGAATTCAGCTCTCCAGCACACACACAGATGCCAGGTGAGTGTGGTGGCCCACCTGGGATTCCATCCCTCAGAAGGCAGAGATGGGATCTCCACACAAGTTGGGTAGCAGGCTAGCCATATCCTTGCGCTCTGGATTCAGCTGAGGTTCTGCATTGAGGAGTAATGTGTGAAGTGACTCGAAGAAGACTCTCGGTGTCAATCTCAGGTTTCCACATGTACATGCGCACATATACACATGCACCTGAACCTAGGTATGCCCCCACACATACACATATGCACACACACACACACACACACACACACACACACACACACACACACACCATATGTGTGCATTTAAAAAGAAGCCAGTAGAAGAGTGCTCTTGGTTGCTTACCAGCCTGTAGCGTGCCTTGTGCTGGAAACCTCTCTCATCTCCTATGCAAAACAACTGTAAAAGCTTCTAGAGACTTCAGCATCTAAGTGATGTATTGTTGCTTTCTTATTGCGCTTGGTCTATTGTGACAACTCCTGTGATTGGCAGAAGTGGTGTGTGTACATGTTCATGTGTATACATATATGCGCATGCATGTGGAGGACAGAAGTTGAGGTGGGTCACTCTCCACTATATTTTTTTGAAGTAAGATCTGTCATTGAATGTGATGTTCGTCATTTACTTGGCTCCAGTGTACATGATTAGGTCTTTCACTTCTTTGGTTAGTGTTAACCCCAAGATATTTTATGTTATTTGTGGCTATTGTGAAAGGTAATGTTTCTCTGATTTATTTTTCAGCCCCTTTATCTTTTATATATAGGAGGGCTACTGATTTTTTTGAGTTGATCTTGTATCCTGCCACATTATTGAAGGATTTATCAGCTGTAGGAGTTCCCTGGTGGAGTTTTTGGGGTCATTGATATATACTATCATATCATAACAAAAGTTTGACTTCTTTCTTTCCAGTTTGAATCCCCTTGATCTCCTTTTGTTGTCTTATTGCTATAGCCAGAACTTCAAGAACTATGTTGAGGAGATATGGAGAGAGTGGACACCTTTGTCTTGTTCCTGATTTTAGTGGATTCACTTTGAGTTTCTCTTCATTTAATTTGATGTTGGCTATCGGCTTGCTGTATATTGCTTTTATTATGTTTAGATATGTTCCTTGTATCTTTGATTTCTCCAAGACCTTCATCATGAAGGGGTGTTAGATTTTGTTGAATGTTTTTTCAGCATCTAATGAAATGATCATATGGTTTGTTCTTTCCGTTTATTTATATGATGGATTACATTGATAGATTTTTGTATGTTGAACCATACCTGCATCTCTGGGATGAAGCCTACTTGGTCATGGTGGATGATTTTTTTTTTTTGGTGTTCTTGGATTTGGTTTGCCAGTATTTTATTGAATATTTTTGCATCTATGTTCATAAGTGAGATTGGTCTGTAATTCTCTTTCTTGGTTGAGTCTTGGTGTGGTTTTAGTATCAGGGTAACTGTAGCCTCATAAAAAGAGTTTTGCAGTGTTCCTTCTGTTTCTATTATGTGGAACACTTTGAGGAGTATAGGTATTAGCTCTTCTTGGAAGTTCTGGTAGAATTCTACACTAAAACCATCGGCTATGGGCTTTTTTTGGTTGGGAGACTTTTGATGACAACTTCTATTTCCTTACAGTTTATAGGTCTATTTAAATTGTTCACCTGGTCTTGATTTAATTTTGGTATATGGTATCTATCTAGAAAATTGTCCATTTCTTTTATGTTTTCCAATTTTGTGGAGTACAGGTTTTTGTAGTATGACCTAATGATTCTCTGGATTTTCTCCATGTCTGTTATGTCCCCCTTTTCATTTCTGATTTTGTTAATTTGGATGTTCTCTCTCTCTCTGCCTTTTGATTAGTTTGGATAAGAGTTTGTCTATCTTGTTGATTCTTTTAAAGAACCAGCTCTTTGTCTCATTGATTCTTTGTCTTGTTTTCTTTGTTTCTATTTTATTGATCTCATCCATTGATTGATTATTTCTTGTCTTCTACTCCTCAGAACCTGGATCTTATTAGAGTTCTGGGATCGGACCTTATACCCTCATGCTCGCATGCCATGCATGCTACCAACTGAGCTCTCTCCCCAGCTCCAGGAAGATTTTTAAATGTACTGAAATATATCGAACATCAAATGCTGAGTCCTAATCATTTTTAAACATGCAATTGAAGTCTGTGAGAGGACTCGAGGGGTTAATAAAATGTTGGTTTGCAAACCTAGCAATCTGAATTGAATACCCAGAACTCACATAAAGTGTACAACCCAGGAGTGCCAAGTACACTCTCATTGTTGAACAAGAAGTTTCCAGAATATTTTCACTTTGAAACACCCAAACTTATATTCATTAGTCCACCCAAACCCTCTAACCACTATTGATAGCATCCTGCCATTTCTGTAAGTCAGACTAGGATACTCCATTAAAAAGTGTGTGATATTTGACACTGGTATCTGGCTTGTTTACTCTACATAATGTCTGAGCCATTGATCTGGTTGTTATTATGCTTGCCATAGTTAATGTGTGGAGTATCAGTCCAAGAATCGAGCAGGTATGTTAGACGTGAAAATACAAAATAAATTCCTATTGTAGAATCACAAAATGTGTCATTTGCAAACTGACAACAGAAACTTAAATTCACATAAATTATTTTTAACCTCTTTTGTAGTTACCTGCTTCCCCAGTAGTACATCCAAAGGGATGGTGATAGATGAGGTTAATACACTAGAGAATTCTGTCAACCTTAATCCCCCAGGAAAAGACCTTTCATTGGTGCGAGAAGGTCCCTGAATTAGACATGTTCTCACCTGTGCTACCCAGACATAATTTCTCCTTAAATTCTGTTACTGGCCTTTGGCTGCACACAAATAAGATAATTCACAGCCATGTCAATAACTCAGTCACACTAAAATTGAATCAATGGGTTTAATCAGGTCTGCCCCTGTGCTGTAATGTGGCGATGATGATATTCATGGTGAGACGGTTGCATGAATCACTCAGTGTCAGGAGTAAAATATATTGGCCCTAGAAGACTTGGGCTCAGGTTCCCTGGCAGGGTTAACTTGGTTGGACATGGAGGTCTTATACAACACCTTAGCCAAGCTCTCTGAAAGGAAGCCCAAATGAGCAACCATGATAAGAATATACCATGAATTTCTCCTGCCTTCTGCAGACTCCGAGACTAATGCATCAATGTCCTGCTTAAGCTGCTCGGGTTTTGAAGGGTGTTAAGTGCCCGCTGTGGGTTAGGAAACTTACAGTCCTTCAACAGGCAAAGGCAATACCTCAGTGAGGGTACAGGGCTGTGTGTCGGGGGGGGGGAAGTGTTTTGAATGGAAGCAACTACCAAAAACTCTAAACCTCACAGTTGAAAATAAGAACTAATTTGGGGCCAGCAAGATGGCTCAGCAACTAAATGAGCTTGCCACCAAGGCCGAAGACCTGAGGTCAATTCCCTGGACACACACAGTAAAAGGAGAAAACTGACTCCTGAAAGTTGTCCTCTGACCTTCATGACATGTACATTTGCAACAGGTCCCATGGCAACACAACAAAAGATAAGAAAGAAATGCAATCGAAGTGTTTTTTAAGACTTGTTTTTCACACAGCTCTTCTGAGAATAGCCACTTGGCTTATGAAGCCACAGAAGGTCTGAGGGATCAAAATAAGCCAGAGTTTATCACATCATAGATGTAATGCCCACCCTCAGTAAAAGTCGATCGCAGAGATCAGAGCACACAAAGCAGCCTGGCCATGTCAACGGTGTGTCATAAGCTTAGGACATCAGAGATGGGGCAGGCAACCCTGAAGCGCACAGGTGTTCTGTTTAGTGTCACATTTCACAAAGTTGCCAAGAGGATGCATGATTTGTTCAGGAATGTTCAGACACACAGAAGAGGTTGGCATCTTGGTGGTTGTCAAAGGAGCTATGGAATGACATAGCACCAGAACCTCTTTGTCATGGAAAACTGCATGCTCAGACTGTGAGACAAATTAAAACTTCCTTTCTTTCTGAAATTGCTTTTATCAGGCATTTTGTCAAAGCCATGAGAAAGACAACTAACACTGGAACTCTGCCTTGGTGATGGATAACCAGCCATACTGGGCACGGATGCATGTCAATAAAACTTTATTTCTAAAACACATGGGAAGGGGCAATTTTGGCCTCAGGACTGTAGTCTGTTCACTCTACATGTCCACTGTATTGTCTATCCACACTGATGACAGATATGGGACATACTGTATGTGAAGTATACCACACACTGCCTTACACATGAATGTTGTTTAACCAATACTAAATAAATTGCTCCTGTGTAACCAATGAAATCAAATGGCTTTCTGATTAAATAGCTGAGGAATTCCTGTCCTTTCTTAAGGCCCGTTGAGGAGCATTAAAAGATACAGTGAAAACAGCTGGTGGGGCTCTCATCAGGTTACAGTTCTGAGGATATCTGCCTGCTCCCTGCTTTTTGCAAATAAGGTTTTATGGGAGTCTGCTGGGTAGTTTTCATCTATGTGACAGGAACCAGCTCATCTGGAATGAGAGAACCTCATTTCAGGAATTGCCTCCATCAGATTGACCTGAGGGCAAGTCTATGGTGATGGTTGGTGCTAGAGGGTCCAGCCAACTGTGGGTAATGCCACTCCTGGGCAGGTGGTGTTGGGTTCAAAAGAAAGCAAACTGAGCAAGTCACGGAGAACAAACCAGTTAGCAGCACTCCACCATGGCTTCTGCTTCAATTCCTGCCTCCCAATTCCTGCCCCAACTTCCTTCCCAGCTGTAAGCTGAAATAAACCTTCTCTTCCCCAAGTTGCTTTTGGCCATGGGGTTTAATCACAGCCATAGAAACCCTAAGACAGCGGTCTTCCCCGACCTTGTAATTGCTCCCCAGATATCTGTATCTCCATCCTCCTGACAAAAGGACACAACAGACCCCCTTCCATTAGCCTCTCTGTGTTAAAGTCAGTGCAGAGACCAGGCAGAACAGCATGAGTTCATGTCTTTACAAATGGGCATCACTCTGTGAAAACACAACAGCATTTGTTGCCTGTCAAGTAGACTAATAATTCCAGGCCTGGAAACATTTGCCTTGAAGCATCAAAATAATTGAATGCTGTAATGACTAGGCACCTTGCTTAACATTATAACACCAAGATTTACATGATTCTCGGCCAGGAGCAAATTTTTCATCAGCTTTAACAACCTTTGCATGCTTCTCCCCACCCTGTTTCCCACACAGCAGCTGGTATGAGAGACCTAGCTCTTAAGTAACACATCCTGACGCAAATGCCCTTGTCCAGAAAGGCATAAACATCAAGGATAAATAGGAATTCTGATTTAATAGACCTCAACATCTGTAAAGCACGGTGATGGAGAGAACCTCCTGAACTGTGGTTCCTCCAGGCTTCGAGGGTGCTAATGGCTTTGAGGTCTCCTCATACCCACAGACTGTGGGCCAAAGTAAACCCTCTTGCCTTGTTCCCTTCTGTGCTGCAGGTCACAGCAGCGGTTATGAAATCATCTCTGCACCCACCATGACCAAAAGCAACTTGGGAAGGAAAGGACTTGTTCACTCCACAATTGGCACTCCATCCCTGAGAGAAGTCAGGGCAGGAAACTCCAGGAAACTGAACAGAGACCACAGAGGAACACTGCTTACTGGCTTGCTCCCCATGGCTTGCTCAGTTTGCTTTCTAATACAACCCAGGACCACTTGCCCAAGGGCGGCAGCACCTACAATGGGCTGATCCCTCCTACATCAACCATCAATCAAGAAAATGCCTCCAAAGACTCGCCTGTGGGCCAATCTGTTGGAGACGTGTTCTCAATTGAGATTCACTCTTCCAGGGTAACTCCAGCTTGTATCAGTTGATAAGAAACCAACCAAGACGCCCTCCCTTCCTTCCTTAAATCACTTTTGTCAGGTATATTGGTCCAGATGACAAGAAAGAGAACTCATACAAGCAGGCACTCTGCCCCATTGATGGAAAAACAGCCATAGACAAAGTGAATGGGATTTCCCACCCCTGTTGGCAGATCTGTTTGCTGCATCCACTGACCTCTTCTGTGCTGGAGATCATAGTAGCAGTTATCAAATTATCTATGTAATTACTTTGTTCTGCATACTCAAATTTCAAAGTCTGCCAGGGAAGTTGGTCTGAATTAATGAGCCAGGATATATTAGGGGCTTTGATTAACCCAAAGGAGTACCCCATAAGAAGTCAGCTGAACTGTCCATAACTCAGCTGTTTCTGTAGAAGAATGCCCCGCTGTTATGAGTTCCCAGCATTTTCAAGAGTGTCAGAAATGTCTTTATTAATACATTTCACTGTTGGGATGGTTTTTGGTTCACAAGATTGCTGAAGAAAATTAGAGAGTCCCTTCTGTAGTTGATAACGGATGCCAGGGATCTCCAGCAGTGATGTAGTTTGGTACATCTGGCACCAATTATTAGTACTTTTATTATTAATTAAGTATACACCTTCATCATAAGAAAGAAGGTTAACTGTGCTGTCACATAGACATATTAATAGGACATGTGGAATAATTGGTCCCTCAAAGATACTCAGTTCTCACATGCAGAGTCTGTGAACTTGCTATCTGTTACAGCAAAAAGAATTTTGAGGATGTAATGAAGGGTTGATTTAATGGAAAGTTGGAATTCATTCTGTTGGGTATCTAGTTAGATATAAACATGTTTGAAGGTCACCTGGCACCTTGTGATAAGCAGCAACAGAGCTGTACTTACTCGTCAGAAGGATGAAACCTGAGTCATAGCTCTGAGTCTGGACACAGACATGGCATTTGAACTACCTGGATGGTCATTAGTTAATAACTATCTGTACCTGGTACCAGGAACCATAAGTCTTATGAGGTCATTTTCTAGCAGGGGCTTCCTGACAAAGAAGGACGTCTCATTGTTCTTCTCGAAAGAGCCCATCCGATTGAACCTGTCTATTACCTAGACCTATCCATCACCTGGATCTGTTCATCACCTGGACCTGTCCATCACTTGGACAAGAAAACATTTCTCAAAAAGGATGTTCTGGAGACTTTACATATAATATAAAGCCCACCACAACTGCAGATTATGGTAACTGTCTCTTTGGTCATTGCCAGCTTTCATTTCCCAAGTGTTGTAGCTTTTTGTTGTAGTAGGTAACTTGACAAAGCTAGATTTATCTGAGAAGAGGGAACCTTAACTAAGAAAATACCTCCATCAGACTGGCATGTGGGCAAGTCCATGGGAATTTGTCTTGATTAGTGGTTGGTGTGAGAGAATCCAGATCGCTGGCAACAGTACCACCCCCAGGCAGGTCCTGGGTGTATAACAAAAGATCTGAGCAAGCCAGTAAGCAGTGTTCCTCTATGGCCTCAGCTTTAGTTCCTGCCTCTGGGTTCCTGCCTTGAGTTCCTGCTCTTACTTTTCTCTTCATGATGGATTACAAAATGGAAGATAAAGTCAACCCTTTCCTCCCCAAGTTGCTTGTGATCAAAGTCTTCATTTTTTTCCTTTTTCAAAATTTATTTATGTATTTATTTTTTAAAAAAGAAATCTTTTCTCATTTTACAATCCCAGTTCCCACTCCCTCCCATCCTACCCCCATTCACTCCTCAGAGAGGGTAAGGCTTCCCATGGGGAGTCAACAAAGTCTAGCACATTGCTTTGAGGCAGGAAGGACCAAGGCCCTCCCCGCTATATCTAGGTTTTTCAAGGTATCCCTCCAAAGAGAATGGGTTCCAAAAAGCCAGTACAAGCAGTAGGGATAAATCCTGTCTCAATGCAGTGTCCCTACAGTCTGCCAACCATACAACTGTCATCCACATTCAGAGAGCCTAGTTTGGTCCTATGCTGGTTCCCTTGCTGTCAGATTGGAGTTGGTGAGCTCCCATTACCTCAGATAAGCTGTTTCAGTGGGTATCCCCATCACGGTCTTGACCTCTATGCTCGTATTCTCACTCCTCCTACTCTTGCACTGGACTTTGGGGGCTCAGCCCAGTGCTCCATGGTCACAGTCTTTATTAAAGCAATATGAAGTAAACTAAAACACTAAGAGTCCCACACTTTACTCTACAGTAAACACTAAAAACATTCTACTGAGGTCCGTGTATGCCCTGTATGATGGCAGTCATGGGACAGGAAGATGAAGGAAGTCCAAAGCAAGAACCAGCTGAATGTCCTGGGTCATCTAGGTGGCCCCAAAGTATCACGCGGATCCTTGTTAGAAGGAGGGAGGAAAGGCATAGTCACAGAGAGAGCTTTGAGGACAGAAACAGAGGTCAAATGCTATGGACATTGCCATGGAGGCCTGGAAGCACCTAGATGCTGAAAGGGGATGTCAAGGATGGTGTCAAATGTGGGGCCTCCAGAAAGCCTGAGGATATCTTGACAGGGAGTCTTAAACTTGGGTCTTCCCCAGCTGTAGGATGATGCATGTGGGCTGTCTAAAGGCTGACTCTGTGGAATGACAGCTAGCATGGCGTCTAACTCAATGGGAAGGAAAACATTCTATCATTCAATGAGAGCCCTACTACAACCGCTTTGCTAAGGGCCTTTGTCTGGTTCAGTGTTCCGACATTAACATTCCTGATTCCAGCTGCATCTCTGATACTGGAACAGCACATGGTCCTTAGAAGGAGTGTGATGATCGTGGATTAAATGAAGGCTATTAACCCTTTAGGATCCTTGAACAAGAGACAGTTTCTCTTTGTTTCGGGGAAAGAGATATTAGAAATAGCAACGGTATTTATCATGGGAATTTAAGGTTCTGAGGTACTCCTCTGTATTTCTAGAAAGCTTTAAGCTTGTCTGTGATTTTTTATTATGGATTGGGTAATTTTGAAAATTATGTGAGCAGAGAAAACACCCCAGAGCTTGCTGTCTATCCTTCCATATCCAAGTGTCTGAAGGAAAACAAACCCCCAAGGACTGTTGTGCTTTGTCCCTAAGACCTTTATGATGAAGCATCTCTTTTACCTGGTGTCTTCCCCAGGGATGAAGAACTCACGAACAGAAATCTGAGTTGAGATACTGTTGGACCAAGGAGAGAACCCTCAATGTCATTATGTTCTAACCTCTGCAAAGGTCAGGACACTGAAGCAATGAACATGATGCAGAGATCAAAGTCATTTGAGGGGACTGCACACAGACATACATAGATACACGCACACACATACACATAAACAGACACACAAGCAAATGTATGCATACACATACACAGATACACACATATATATACTGTTACACGACACACACACATAGATACACAAACATACACTAATATAGATACACACATGAATAGATACACATACAAAGATACACACATACACTGATACACATACACAGACACACACTCATACATACACAAACGTACACTAATGCAGAAACACACACATATATAGATACACATACACAGATACACACAGAGATATACATGCAAACACACATAAATACACACACAGAAATACATAGAAGCACACACATACATACATAGATTATTTTTAACTGGAGGAGAGCAAATTAATGGCTTAATTCAGTAGGAAATGAATTATGTGTAAAGATATTGACTCCTCTAATAAATTATTCTAATAAATTAAATAAAATAAACATCTTGTAGATTAAAAAGAAGTTATATTCACAAAGAGATTCACTCCATTGTAGACATGGAAGTATATTGGAAACCCTTCATCATGTAAAGAATACCAAAAAGACCAGCTCCTGGGGGGAATATCTAACAATGTTGCCTGAGATATAATGTATAAGCAAAGATTTTAAAGCTTTACAGAAGTTTAAAATCTTTGGTAATGCATAATCATTCTAAAGTGTTTGCATTTGAATGACAAGGCATCAAGAATTCTGAGGCAGAAGCAGGTGAGAAAGGGATAGATCGGAACTCACCGAGTGGAATTTTCATCCTGGACAGCACACATTTATCATAAAGAGTGGTTCTACATCCATCCCTGGACATTCATCTGAAACAATTAGAAGGCAAATTAAACCCCAGGAAAGTAAAACGGCAAAATAATCAAGAAAGAGCAGAAATTAATTAGCGATAAGCAAACTATAATTCCACCAGCTACTAAAAGGGCTGGCTCACTGAAACACTTAACAGTGCCCACAGAGGGCTGAGAAATCAAGGTGGAAATGGCAGGAAAGCAATGCCAGAGATAAAAAGAGGGTGACTGCTTGTGAGAGACATTAAAATGATAAAACGGTAATAAAAAAACCTTTACGATTAATAAATTCAAAGATTCAGATGTAGCAGAGAACCCAGCTGAAAACACACAGGAAGAGCTGAAACAGCTGAACACTTTTCTAACAGGTAGAAAAAAATGAACCTATAATTTAAAATATTTAACTCACACACAAGAAAGGGGGGGGGCTGACCAAGGAAAGGGAATGTACCCTAGCTGTGCCTAACAATCTCGGCATAAATCCTGGCTTATTCTTCTAGGAAATTGGCAAGCTGGTTATATAAAATTTATACAGAAACGTTAAGGGCTACAATACCAAATTCCCATGAAGACGATAAATCAGATGAATAACGTCCTACTTTGTACTAAAGTTCAATAAAACGCTGTGCTTATTAGGAAAGCTAGGACTGTCAAGTAGCTAATGCAAAAAGTTGAAAAGTGAGCTGGGGGGGATGGGGGTTTGGCTCAGTGGGTAAGGCGCTCACCACACAAGCATGAGGACCTGAACTAGGGTGCCAGCCTTTTAGTATTCCTATTAATGAGAAAGTGAGGTTTCCTAAGCCATGGATTGTATCTTCCTGCTTCCACCTGGATCTGCATTGCCTGGGGTGTGAACCCTGGCCCTTCTATGATGATCACACTTTGGCTGTGCGCTTTCCAAGCAGATTAATTGACAGACTCTCTGCGTAGACTCAAGTGTCTCAGCTAGTCACATCGCACATGGATTCACACGATTAAGGGTGACTCAGGAAGTCCAAAGAGTGTAATTCATCGCACCGTTAACATCTTGCCAAGGAAAGCAGCTAGCTGAGTGTCTTCTGTAAAGCACTTTGACCCTGCAGATGGTCTGAACCATGTAAAGACCAAGGCATAGATGTGATAGGCAGGCCAATGAGGGTTTGGTTACGGCTTTGTTACTAACTGTGATCTCTGTACCTGTGTTTCATCATAAAAAAGGGAGGGGGAGATGATGAGAATCCCTATCTCATACTGACACTGTAAAGATGTGGGCTAGGTGTATGAACACAGCCAGAACAAGACCTATGTGGAAGAACACAGACGAATTAGATACGCTGACTATTATTAACTTAAAAGCACCCATAAGCTTCCTCATAGGAACTATGTGATATCAAAAGCATGATAATTAATGCAATAAAGGCAATATCCATCTCTGTGTGTACACACATGTGCTTATATGCATGAGCATGCCCATGGAAGTCAAGGGATATGGTTAGGTGTCCTCCATCATTCTCCACCTTAGGTAGTAAGACACTACCTCTCTGAATTAGATGGCTCCAATTACATAGCTAGCCAGCTTGCTCTGGAGATCCCCTGTCTTTGTCTCTGGAATTCTGGGGTTATAGAGATCCAACCACCCAATCAGCATTTACCTAGATGCTGCAGGTCCAAACTGTGGTCTTCATACTAACAGCCCCTAAAGGCAGTATCTAAATGGATGGGTTAGGACCAGGTCCATAGGAGAGGGTATAGGCACCAGGGAGCTGCTGTCAGTGTAAAGTTCACACATCAACCCTGTCACTCACCCCAGCCCCCCCAAAAAAAACTATAGGAAATAGCCTGTAGCAGAAGCAATGAGAGCCATGACAGCCAAAGCCACAGTAGCTGTGATTTCACTGAAAGGAACCCAGGCAAAGCTGAGCCACCAAACCACACAGAAAAAAAAATCTCTTGACCATTGTTTGATTGTCACCCCAAAGTCTCAGTTCCTCCAAATGGAAACTCTACCCAGAAGCCAGTGCTCAAAAGAAGCCAGGCATTCCATTACTGAAGCTCAATGCCCAGGTTTCCTAGTATAGAGTCATTAAGAAGCCACCAATTCTGAAGACAAGTGGTGCGGGACAATTCTGTATTCTGTCAATTATGTTTTAAATAAACTCTGATTGGCCAGTAGCCAGGCAGGAAGCATAGGTGGGACAACCAGACAGGAAGTAGAGGTGGGTCAATGAGAACAGGAGACTTCTGGGAGAGAGGAAGCCCATTCCTCTGCAGTCCCGTCCAGACACCGAAGAAGCAGGATGTGCCCCGCTGAAAAAGGTACCAAGCCATATGGCTAACATAGATAAGAATAATGGGCTAATATAAGTTATAAGAGTTAATAAGAAGCCTAAGCTAATGGGCCAATCAGTTTAATAACTAATACAGACTCTCTGTGTGACTTCTTGGGATTTACAGGCTGTGGGAACTGGGCAGGACAGAAACCCCAACAAGCAGGCCTTCATGTTACAGACAAGGGCTTAGGACCCTCTACTTTACCCTTGCCATTGATAGGAACAGACTGAGCAAACATGACCAGATCAGCCATGAGCCCCACCATCCAGATATTCGAAAGTAGTGACTGTAATCAGCAATGGCTTGTGCCTTCTGTGTCTGGCTCCCGGCTGCTGGTAGAGTGTAAGAATCCTAAGAAAATACCCTAACAAAAGTAGGAGTTGCAATCAGCATTTCTATCATCTGTCTTCATTGCCAGGACACTCTGTACTCTGTGCCACATCATCCCATTTCAGCCTTGCATGGCTCTACTACAAGGGAGATATTTATCCTCACCACACATAGAAGAAAACTGAAGGTGAAGTGTTTATTTGGTTAGAATCAAAAACATTCTGTGATTCATACTTGCATCTCTTAGACACTGTAAAGAAGGCTATTGTACAGGGGTACAAGACCAAGGAGTACACAATGTGGGGTTTGCTTGCTTTATTCAACTAAGATGCTTTGAGGGTCAGGCCACGGGGACCTCAAAGACCCAACTGACATCCTGCTTCTCCTTTAGATCTTAGTGACTACTCTAAAAATCTCCCAGTTAAAAGACCTACAGCTGACCCGGCATTCCCAACAGAAATAAGCATACATCTGTGCCAAATTTTAGACATGAATGGCTATGGTGGAGCTATCCATGGCAGACAAAAAGTGGAAACAGCCCAAAGGTACAGCTACTGAAATACAAATAAAGTGGAGCACACCCCTACAGTGAAACATCATTTGTCTGTGGAAATGAAGTTCTGACACGCGCTGCATGAATGAATCATGAGGACATTATGCTAAGTGAGAGAAGCAGGTCAGAGAGGAACAAGTGTTATATAACCCTGTTTGTGAGGAGGCTCAAGAATGATGAAAGTCAGAGGAAAATATATCAGTGGGTGCCTAGAAGTGGGAGAAATGAGTGGATAGGACAGATAGGAGCTATGGCCAAGGTATGTACAATCCTTTCAAGATAATGAAAACACTTTAAAATTAGCCGCAGTGATGTATCTTTAAGTTTGTGAATATACTAAAAGCTATTACAGTCTATATTTTAAATAGGAGAATTGTATACTATGTAAATTCTCTATATCTATCTATATTTCTATATATAGTGTTTATGCATATATGTGTGTGAGTGTGTGTGTGTGTGTGTGTGTGTGTGTGTGTGTGTGTGTGTATTAGGATTTGCATGTAATCAACCATCTTAAGTAGTTTTCTGGTGTCTTTGTGTTTGGTTAGATTTCACTAGAAGATTTTATGGGGTTGATATTGGAAAGAGCTCTGGGGAGTGATTAAATATTTCTCATAAAAAAAATCAATCCATGGGCTGATTTTCAGCACCAGTATAGGGTGGCTCACAACTGCAGTATGATGTGATACCCAAAATAAATAAATAACCAAAAAAAATTTTAAAAATACATGTACATTTATTCCTCAACCTCGTTTTTTTCCTCCAAGTTTATGTCAGGTTAAAAAATTCCAAGTGATTGGTCTTAAACGCATGTACATATGAACAGTACTAAATAAACTCATTTTTATAATATATATTATATATTTATTCATTTATATAATACGTAATATATGTTTATAATATATAATATAATATATAACTGAGCATATATTATTGATATTTATCAATAAGAAAGAAGAGATCATGAACTTGGAGGAAGTGGGAGGTCTGGAAGGAGTTAGAGGGAGGGGTGGGTGGGAATGATTTCAGTCCCTGGTGAGATGAGTAGGCAGGGCAAAGACAGCATCAGTTCCCCAGGACTGAACTAGGATTTAACTAGCCTTCCTAGAAGCAGGTAAACTTTCCTTCTTGGATTATTTACTTTAGGGCCCTTGTAATTACTACAAGCAATGGTGTAGAGAAACTGCCCAACTAGACCACTCCATGGGCAGAAAGAAAGATTCATTGGGGATCAAACAGCCAGTAGATTTTTATCTGACAGTCAGCAGGTTAAATGTTGTGCTGTCAGAAATCCAGAACTAGATGCCCTTTTTTGTTGTAGTTCACCTTTGGGGAAAGGTTAAGGGAGGTTCCTGGTAAACAGAAACTGAATTAAGAGATCAGCTTTCTAGCTAACAGGAATCCTCCTTAGGCTTGTTTACCAGATAACAGTCCTTCTGTTTGGCCAAAGTGCAGTGCCATTGGGAGGGGATGGCTTCCCTTTCAAATGTTGCCAGCACACATACTTCTAGGGGACAGTGAGCCACTAGCTTTGTGGGAACTGCACTTCCATCACAGAAATAAGACAATGTCTGCTTTGCTTTGGGTCAAACCAATGAGCAAGCCTAGAGGGCCCTCACTTCAATTCTACAAAACTTAACTTTCTTCAGAGGAGCTGAGCTCCATCTGAGGTCTGTCTACTCCACTCTGTTCCAGAGTTTTAAATAAATGCTCACCCCACATTTTGTTTGGTTTTGTTTTGTTATATCTGAGGCAGGGTCTCCTCAGATTGTCCTTGAACTTTCTTTTTCTTTTTCTTTTTTTTTTTTTTGGATTTTCAAGACAGGGTTTCTCCGTAGCTTTTGGTTTGGTTCCTGTCCTGGAACTAGCTATTGTAGTCCGGGCTGGCCTCGAACTCACAGAGATCCGCCTGCCTCTGCCTCCTGAGTGATGGGATTAAAGGTGTGCACCACCACCCGGATGGCCTTGAACTTTCTATGTAGCCGAATAGGAACTTAAACTTCTTATCCTCTCATTCTCTCAGTGCCTTTCATACCTTTTAACTGTCTAGTGAAATTTTGATATGGCTAGTTCAAAATCATGAATATAGCATATGTGGGAATCAAATCCTAGCTACGCAAGTGCACAGCTATATGATGCAGGAGAGATTAATTTGACCAGAGAGAAGGCAGAAGAAAATGGGGAAGGCTAGGGATTTGGAGACGCCATTCTCCATTGCAGTGGAGTGAATAGTGTCCCCGTAGAAGATATGTCAATCTTTTACCCCTGACCTCTGACACCAGTGAAAGAAATGTAAAAGAGAGATGTTTGTGGGTGTTAACAAGTTGAGGTTCTTTAAATAGGTCATCCTCCACTTAGGGTTAGACTTAAGCCAATATATTGAAACAAGGAGGAGGGCAGAGGAGGAGGAGAAAGAGGCAGGTATTCATGCAAAGTTAGATGTAGACAGAGACTGCTCATTTGTTTCCTAACTGCTCAGACCTGAATAATCACACAGAAATTATATTAATTACAACATTGTTTGGTCAATGACTAATGCATATTTCTAGTTAGCTCTTACATCTTGAATTAACCCATTTCTATTAATCTGTATATCACCATGAGGTTGTGGCTTACCAGTCCTTCCGGCAGGCATCTTTTTCCTTTGGCAGCCACATGGCGTTTCTTTGACTCCACCTACTTTCTCTATATATCTCTCTTCAGATTTCCTGCCTGGCTTTTCTCTACTAAGCTGTTGGCCAAAACTTCTCTATTAACAAGTGGTAATAAAATATATTTGCAGCATACAGAGGGGAATCCCAAATAAGCCAGAGACCTGAAGGATGTATTCTCAAATGTAAGAATGCTCCAGAGCAAGGCTCTTGAAAAAGCAGGGAGGCACATGCCTGCAGATGCCTCTGGCTGCAGGCTTCTGTCCTCCTAGACTGTGGCTAAGTTTCCTGGTAGTTTGTGTCACCATCATGAAATACACGCATCTAGAATCTATCTGAAATATCTCTGTAGACAGTGGGGAACAATTTGCTTTTTCTCTGTGTGTTTTCCATAGCAATGGGCATAAGCCAAGTCTTCGGAGAGTAGAATAAATCCTCCAATTTGGGGGTCTGGCTGGGGATTTGAGTTTCATGAATTGAACTGTTCTAGGTGACTAACTCTTACAACATGAGTCCCACCTGAGGTGCTGGCAATTGTTGGTTCTGAATGTGTTTTTTACAGTTCTCTTACATAAAGGCCACAGGGACCATGGTTTGCTACTTAAGACATAAAGCCACGCCTGAGACTGGAGGCATGGGAGAATGATCTGGGATAATTGACCATAAGGCATGGCAGGCAGAGCAGTTCCTCCCTCTGGGGGAATTGTCAGTCTGAGATGATGGATGTCTTTTCTTTCCCCACTGATGCTGCAGATCTGGGGGGTTAAAACAAGAATCCAAGTTGACTTATTTCTTCAAGAAGGAAATAACCACTAGTGAGATGTGGCTGGAGCTCTTCCTGCTCCCTCATAGCTGGAGGCAGGGGCATGCTGGGATGAGGGCACAGCTCCCATCCTTCTAACGAGAGTTACACATGCAAAGAGGATCCTAGAATCTGGAATAGACGGCTGGCTGCGTGTTAATAATGAGGAGAACAGGGGATAGAAACCGGCCATGTAGGGTGGAAACCCCAAAACAGCCCTTCTGAGAGTATCCCTGCTGGAGGCCAGTTCTGGCTCCTCTGTCTTTATCTCCTAAATGAGCGCCTCTGCCTGAAGGTTACGTGTGATGATGTGACAGAAACTGACAGAAAGTACCTGTCAATTGGGTCAACTGGACTCTACTTCATGCTTATATATCACCCCAGTTTCTGCCTTAAATTCTTTAAAAAGCCCCCAGATTCATAGTTTAATGGTGCTCTATGTCCTGCGCTATGTCCCGAGACTTTCCCTGATATACAGGAAGACGGTCTCTCTCTTCTTCTTCTTCGTCTTCGTCTTCCTGTCTGTCTCTGTCTCTCTAGTTCCCCCTCCTCTCCTCTCTGTCTCTATCTGTTTTTCTCTATGTGTCTCTCTGTCTCTCTCTCTTTCTCTCTCTCTCTCTCTCTCTCTCTCTCTCTCTCTCTCTCTCTCTCACACAATGCCACTTATCAGTTTATAATAAACTCACCTCTAAAATTCTCCCTTTCTGAGCTATGAATTTCCCCCAGTATTCCCATATCTCACATATAGTCCCCACATTTCTAAGCAGTCCACTCTGGGAACTGTATTTAGCAAATAACAGCCAAGCTTAACTTAAACACGTTCTCCTACATGCAGAAATGTCAGCTGAGCGAGTGTCTCACACTACACGGTACCATCTTCTGCCAGCTCAGTTAACCTCAAGCAAAGCTAGAAAAAAGAAATAAAACATCTTCCTTATAAAGGCCCGAGTCAAATGGGCAGCTGGAGTATTTTTAGTGAAATATACCTGTGAACCAAAGCCTCAAAGAATGACTGTCAGCAGTTAGTAGGGTTTTATTACTTTTGCAAGGAATCCCAAGCATCTGCTTGGCTTTGGCATTCATTTTTCTTGGCTTTCTAGCCAATTAGCCCCGAAGTTCCCATCCCACAAGGACAGATCCCGTGGCCTTGCAATCCAGTGTGTCTACCAATCACATTCAAGGAGGAAGGGAGTTATATGATATGGTCCACAATACCCCAGAGGTGGCAGAGTCTGTGTCTCGAGGACTTCAGAACTCATTAGTATATTGTTCTTAAGTGTGAGGCACAGTAGAGGAACTGTAAACTTAGAAGTCAGTGCATGTCTTAGCCTTCCTTGACAAACTGGAGGGGGGTCATGGTACTTCATGGGCCTTGGTGTCTCACCTGTAAGTGAAGCTGTCAGACTAATATTGATTGTAGTGGTATATTATTTGTGTTTTAATAAACAAAGCCTGTCTGAAGATCAGAGGGCAAAGCAGCCATACTAGTCAGCCATACAGGCCAGAGAATGGTGGCACACACCTTTAATCCCAGGACTCAGGAGACAGAGGCAGATGGATCTCTGTGAGTTCAAGGCCACCCTGGGCTACACAAGATTGAATCTGTCCGAAAGAGAAACAGCTCACACAAAGATGATCCCAGCAGTTAGGATCACATGCCTTTAATCCCACCACTAGGGAGGTGGATACAGAAGTGATATGGCTGGGCGGAGAGAGGAATATAAAGAGGAAGAGACAGGAATTCAGTATGGTATGGAGTTTGAGGATTTGTGGAGACAGGATCTCACCCCATTTTGGTCTGAGGTAGACGTAAAAGCCAGTGACTGACTGCTTTGCTTTTCTGATCTTCAGGCTGAACCCCAATATATGTCTCTAGGTTTTTGTTATTCGTGCTACAATTGATATTGAGGTCAGAGGTCACATGCTAAGGCTGGAATACAGGTCTGTATGGACATCCTCATCCATGCATTGGAAGGGATTTGTTATCACCAGGGAGGGCCTTCTTCAGCCTTGTAGGGGGTAAAAAATAATCTCTGGGATGAAAGCCTTTTTTTTTTCTTTTACCTGCTTGATTGACATTTAACTCCCAACGATACTGGCACAATGAAAGGAAACAGCAATGCCAGAGCAGGGTTAAAATTGTTAGCATACAAATTTAATCATTTTTAATTTTACAAAAAGAATTACTATTAATGTTTCAAAGGCTTGCATTTTAGTGGCTGATTTGATCATGCTAAAAAGTTTTTAAAGGGTCTTGGGTGCTTTTCTCCCCTCTTTGATATTTTTATTTAGGAAAGCAGCAAAAAGGGAGAATTGACATATCATTTAAAAAGTCATTAGAGGCAGTGGGCCCAGCTCTACCCTCTTGGGGATCCTTCCTCTGAACTGTGGCTTTCACACTGTTCCTATGATGTGGGACTTTGAATCCCCAGCTACTGGGGCTCCATCTAGCCTCAGCTGTCACTCTTGAGGTGCAGTCTGCCTTGTATTTTGAGGAAGGTTTTCTCACTGACTTGGAGCTTGTCCATTGGGCTAAGCTGGGTGGCAGAGATCCCCAGGGACCAGCCTGATTGCTGCATCCCAACCACTGTGTTTACAAGCATGCATCACCCTGCTGGGCTTCCTTTGAAATCAAATACAGGTTTTTATGCTTTTCCTACTGAATGATATCACCCTTTGCTAAAGTCAGGTGAGGGAGCAGACAGCCCATGGAGAGATCTTTTTTTGAACCTTATGAACCCTCTTTGCTTAGGTTTTAAGGTCACTGAAGATGACGATCAAGGATATCTGATTATAAAGAATATTGCCCACTGAATTTTCTAAGAATGATAGAAAATAAAATTAACTCATTATTCGGTAAAGCCAAGGGGTTTCAGGGTTGGCAGGGTAACTTGTAAAATAATAATAGGCACCAAATTTGTTTTCTCCTGTACATACCATATGTATATATGTGTGTGTGTATGTGTGTATACATTTATACATACATATGTGTGTCATGTATGTAAATAATTACATATATAATTGTGTATATAATATTTAAATATATACTTATGTATCTATACTATTATTTATGTGAAACCCAGTACTGTATATAATGACTATATGTCCCCAAAACAAAAACCAAGGAAAACAATTGATAACAACAATGTACATCAATGATTTCATTTTATTAAAGTAGACAGAAAGAACAAGTCAAAGCAACAAGCGCCCTGCTCGTTCCTCCTGGGTGTCATGAGGCGAGCCTGTAGGACATCCCCTCCCTCCTCTGTTCCTGCCACCTGTACTTGTGATCGAAATGAGAGGCTGACATTGAAGATAAATCTGTAGGAACCTGTGATGAGGGACACCGACTGCGATTTTTTTTTTCCTTGAACATTTCTTTACCTTCTCATCCCTTCCCAGGAGTTTGGTTACCCCACCTAGTGTACATGGCTTCAGAGAAAATCTATTCCATCAAAGAAAAGTCTACTGGGTTTTAAATTTATTCATTTTGAGTGACTAAGGGAATGTGAATTTTAAACGCTCGAATGAGAGGAGCTTTTTCCATCCTCAAGGTCAGCGACGATACAAATCACGGGAATAAAGAAGGGGGCCCGATGGGGAGCTTCGAGTCCATGCAGAGGAGACTGGGACAGATCCCAGCCTTTGTCCTGATGTTGACTGGAAATCATGAAGGTGAGATTCCTGAACTAACAGGCAACAATGTTCAACTATCTAATAGTGAGAATAATTATTATTGGAATTAATACAAGTTACTAAAATGAAAGAGTGAGTTCCTGTTAACAATCGTGTGTGCAGAGTGGGATGTGTTACTCTAGGCATTTAGGTTGAGACTTCCCACACTTCTGCCCCATGGGAAGAATCCTTGGTGAATGCTGCAGTGTTTAAGCCAAGAGCGGCAGTGCTAATCTGAAATCCCAGCACTCAGGAGGCTAAAGCAGGAGGATTTCAAGTTCAAGGCCAGCCTAGATAGGTAAAGTCCCTATCTAGGAAATGAAGCAGAAGTCCTTGAAGCTCTGGGTTGTCTAATACCCTAGTGATGGAATATACTAGAGTGGCCTATTTATTTGCTAGGTTAGGTTTTATTTAAATCACCCCTGTCCCTATAGCCTGCTGGCCTTCCCGTACTAATAACCTTTAGAGAATAAAAACAATGGCAAAATAGTTGAAAGGATGGTGCCAATATCTAAACATGGAACCCTTGAGTTGATCTTTCTCCTCCTTGAGCCTCAACTTCCCTCATTGCAGAGCAGCAGTGACCTGATGTAGGTGACCCCTCATTAAGACTCTCTTCTCACATGGCTCTACGTTGCATCAGGGCTGACACTTAAAACGCTCCAGCATAAGATGTCTTCCCCCCGACCATGCTTCTATAGCCACAGCTCATCAGACCCCAAGCGGGAAGTTTGCCCAAGTCTAAAGGCATGACTGAGTTGTGCTCATCTGAGGAAACAGCATAATGCCTTCACCCCAGCATCTTTAAGGATACCTACAAGGTCCCTTTTGCTAGCTAAGGCAAAGCATTCACTACCTCCGCAGATGAGGATGTTGGATTAGCCAGGTTCAGGTCACTGTGACCAAATACTCAACAGAAACAGCTTCTGGAGGGCAGGCTCACTGACTGAAGGGATACAGTCCACCATGGTGAGGGAGGCACGCAGGTGTGTGTCTCTGATGGTGGCAGCTGCTACTTCACATCTAGCGGAGTGGGAGGCAAAGACAGCTGGTGAAGCAGATTCTCCTCACTACACACACCACGTTATCTCTTTTTTTTCCATTCAAAAAAATATTTCCTCCCCTTCTCCCAGTCCCCTCCCGCTCCCCCCCCACCTCTCCTCCCTCCCCCTGCTTCCTTAAAAGAGGGCATGGTACCCTGCCCTGTGGGAAGTAAAAGGCCCTCCCCCTTCCATCCCGGCCTAGGAAGGTGTGCATCTAAATAGACTATGTTCCCAAAAAGATAATACATGCAGAAGAGATAGGTCCTAGTGTCATTGTTGATGGCTTCTCAGTCTGTCCCCAGTCCCTCAACACACTGATACCAGTTGGCCATGAAATGGTCAAACACATAAACCTGTGAGACACATTTGACACTCAAACCATGACATATCTGTGTGCCTTTGGTAAGCCATATTGCTTCCTACACATCCCTTCATAGTTCATTCCTCCTGGTGGCTGACTCCAGACGGAGACAACTTGGATCCTTGCAGAATACAAGTTGAAGAAGTGTTACATTTGTTTATGCTGTGGAACACTTGTTTAATGATGCAAATATGTGTTGCATTCTTTTATGTTGCATTTGTTTAACTCTGTGAAGCTATGTTACTTAGCCTGTCTAAAACATCTAATTGGTCTAATAAAGAGCTGAACGGCCAATAGGTAGACAGAAGAAAGAATAGGTGGGCCTGACAGGCAGAGAGAATAAGTAGGATGAGAAATCTGGGAAAAGAAGATGGAGAGCAAGAGAAGAGAGGACACTAGGGGCCAGCCACCCAGTTGCACAGCAAGCCACAGAGTAATAAGTAAAGAAAGGTGTATGAAATAGAGAAAGATAAAAGCCCAGAAGCAAAAGGTAGATGGGAGAGTTTAAGTTAAGAAAAGCTGACTAAAAATAAGCCAAGTCAAGGCCAGGCATTCATAAATAAGAATAAGCCTCCGTGTGATTATTTGGGAGATGAGTGGGTCCCCCCTCAAAAAACAAAGAGTAAAAGCAACCACTACTACAGATCCTCAACTAGATAGAGGGCATAGTGAAGCCATATTGACCAGTCAAACACTTTCTAATGACAGTAGGGGAGATGGCACAGCAGGTAAATGTGCTGGCTGCAAAGACTGACAACCTGAGTTTGATCTCTGGGATCCACATGGTGGAAAGAGAGCCAGTTGCCACCAATTACCACAGTTGTCCACTGGCCTCCATACATGTGCTGTGACATGCTCACATGTGTGCACATAGATAGATGATAGATAGATAGATAGATAGATAGATAGATAGATAGATAGATAGATAGATAGATAGATGATAGATAAGTGCAAAAAATAGGAAGCTTCTAAGGGTATCAGGAGCTCAAAGAAAAGTTTAACTTATTAACTTATCTAGCCCCTCACCCTCATGTGTATTGGTCTTTATGCAAATCAGCCTGGTGTTCAGAATCCTGAATATACGTTAAGATGGAAAGTGTAATTCTTCTCCTTCTTCTATCCCAGGCCCAGAAAATATATTCAACAAAATTATTGAAGAAAACTTTCCAAACCTAAAGAAGGATATTCCTATGAAGGTTCAAGAAGCATACAGAACACCAAATAGGCTGGATATAAAAAAATCATCCCCTCGCCATATAGTAATCAAAACACAAAACATACAGAATAAAGAAAGAATATTAAGAGCTGCAAAGGAAAAAGGTCAAGTAACATATAAGGGTAAATGCTCAGGCTGCGTTCCCGGCACAGGGCCCCTTGTGCCATCCGGCTCCCGGTGTGTATCCGAAATAATTACACGGAAACTGTATTCATTGAAATACTGCCTGGCCCATTAGCTCTAGCCTCTTATTGGCTAACTCTCACATATTTGTTTAACCCATTTCTAATAATCTGTGTGTCACCACGACTCGTGGCCCACCGGGAAAGATTCAGCGTGTCTTCATGGCGGGCGGCTCTCTCTGGCTCTGTTCCCTTCCCAGTATCCTGTTCTCTTTCTCCTGTCTATCTAAGTCCTGCCCTATCAGAAGGCCAAGGCAGTTTCTTTATTAACCAATAAAAGCAACCCAAATACAGAAGGACCCTCCTACACCAGGTAAACCTATCAGAATTACACCTGACTTCTCTATGGAAACCATAAAAGCCAGAAGGTCTTGGATAGATGTGCTGCAGAAACTAAGAGACCATGGATGCAAGCCCAGACTATTATACCCAGCAAAGCTTTCTTTCACCATCGATGGGGAAAACAAGATATTCCAGGATAAAAACAAATTTAAGCAATATGTAGCCACAAACCCAGCCTTACAGAAAGTACTAGAAGGTAAACCACAACTAAAGGAAGCAAACAACACCCATAATAACACAGACATCTAACAACCCTACACCACCTCAACTCAAAGAAGAGAGACACACAAACCCTACCACAAAAAAGAAATTAACCGATATGAACAACCACTGGTCATTAATAACGCTTAATATCAACAGACTCCACTCACCTATAAAAAGACACAGATTAAGAGAATGGATACAAAAACAGGATCCAACATTCTGCTGTTTACAAGAAACACACCTCAACCACAAAGACAGACATTATATACTCATTAGAATACTACTCAGCGGTAAAAAAAACAATGACATCTTGAATTTTGCATGCAAATGGATGGAAATAGAAAACGCTATCCTGAGTGAGGTAACCCAAACCCAGAAAGATGATTATGGTATGTACTCACTCATTAGTGGACCCTAGCCATAAAATAAAGGACACTTAGCACTTAGCTCACAAGCCCAGAAAAGCCGAATAGCAAGGTGAACCCAAAGAAGGCATATACAGATCCTCCTGGAAGTTGGAAGCAAACAAAATCATCAGGCAAAAGTTGAAAGTCCGGAGGCAGGGATAGAGGTGGGGGGTAGGAGAGTAGGGGAAGGGGAGAGGGGGAAGGAGAAGGGAGAAGGACTGGGGAGAGCTTGGGGGAGTGGGAGGGTGAAGATGGAGGAAAGGTAGACATTGGAGAAGGGAATAAGATATCTACATTAAGGGAGTCATTTTAGGGTTGGCAAGATACTTGGCCCTGGAGGGGATCCCAGGTGTCCACGGGCATGTCCCCAGCTAGGTATTCGGGCAGCAGAGGAGAGGGTGCCGGAACTAGCCTTGTCCCATTGTGACCTTGTCCCAGGGTCACATTGATGAATATCTTGATCACCATTATAGAAATTTCATCCGATGGATGGAGATAGAGACAGAGACCCACATTCACATCAGAGCAATGGATTGAGCTCCCAAGGTGCAGTTGAAGAGCAGAAGGTGGGGGAAGATGAGTAAGGAAGTTAGGACCGTGAGGGGCTGGTCCACCTACTGAGACAGTGTGCCTGAACTAATGGGAGCTCACCAATCCATCTGGACTGGGACTGAATGAGCATATGATCAAACCAGACTCTCTGAATGTGGAGGCGAATGGGGGCGGATGGAGAAGCCATCAACAATGACACCAGGACCTATCTCTTCTGCATGTATTATCTTTTTGGGAACAGAGTCTTTTTGGATGCACACCTTCCTAGGCCGGGAGGGAGGGGGGTGGGCCTTGGACTTCCAACAGGGCAGGGCACCATGCCCTCTTTTAAGGAAGAAGGGGGGGGAGGAGGAGTGGAGGGTAGTGGGAGGGGACTAGGAGAAGGGGAAGAAATGTAAAACTTTCATTTATTTAATTATGGTTTTGAATGGAAAAAAATAAAAGAATACGAAAAAAATGGAAAGTGTATGTGTCCCATGGTACTTCTTCTAAACTGTACTTATGACACCTGTAAGGGCCCTTCTTTAAGAGCCATCAGCATTCATGTTTCCATGCTGGCATCCTCATTTCCAGCCTTCTGACGATGCCATCCCTTCAAGTCAAACCAAGACACTGGTGACTGAACTTGGTTGAACATTTTCTTGGAACTATAGAAAAAAAAAGAGAAAATATCCTACAAACTCAGTTCTCACATGTCTCCATATCTAATCTTCTCACCCACTTCAGAAGGAGACATAAATATTATTTTACAGAAAGGTAAATTGAGAATTAAGGACGTTAATGCGTTAATGATTCCCCTTATCCATGATGCTAAAGTCTATACATATAAACCCTTCTGTAGCAACAGAGGCATTTGATCAACGGTTTCAGTATTGAGTACAATGGAAAAGTAAGAGTGAGATTTGGGGGAACACAGATCTGAAATGTTATTCTGGGATACTTTCGGGGAATTTTGGAAATCATGAAGACTGACTATAATCCTCGCTCTGTTCTTTAATTTCTTATCATTTAGAAATTATATCTGAAGCCAACAGCTGGAAGGCAAATTTAACAGTTCACTAAGGGACCCCCTGGGCCCACTGAACCTCATGCTTCAATAAGGTACTTAGTATCTTCTCACTGAGATAAGTGAATATTTATACGACAGCAACCATGAAATTTAAGTTGATTTTGACCTCATGTATATATTTCCATAATGAAATTGACATTAATCTAAATCATTTGTGGAGAAGGGCAAAGAGGTTTTCTGGATGGTAAAAAGTTTGTTTAAGTAGCTAAGAACCACAGGCCTGTAACATGGAGACCCCAGACAATTGGTGTGGATCTTTTTAAGATGTCTGTTATAACCTATCAGGGGTCTCATCCTTGGAGAAGACAAATTCTCCTTCTCCCAGCAGCCATTCATTGCCCATAGCTCTTCATCTAGGGGTGGGGCCTTGTAAGATTTCCCCCACCCACATCGCCATATTAGCTGGAGTGGTCATTAAGCAGGTCTTGTTTAAGCAGCCATACTGTTGAGATTCTGTGACTGTAGTTTCCCTGTAATATATAGAAGACACAGTCTCACAGCAGGTGTCCT
Source organism: Ondatra zibethicus (assembly GCA_004026605.1). Taxonomy (NCBI): domain Eukaryota; kingdom Metazoa; phylum Chordata; class Mammalia; order Rodentia; family Cricetidae; genus Ondatra; species Ondatra zibethicus. The sequence goes on along the minus strand of PVIU01002492.1, from coordinate 94,063 downwards.
GGTTCTCTGGCTCTCACAATCTTTCCTTCCCCTGTTCTGTGATGTTCTCTTAGGAGGTTGTCTTATGAATCTATCAGTTGGGCCTGGGCACCTCCTGGTCGGGTGTTCTCTGCATTTTGACCAGTTGTGGCTTTTCTGTAATGATCTCTCACACAGAAAGAAACTTCTAAAAATGCCCCAGTATATTGTATAAATTGTTAAATTAGAAAAAGATTTTTGATGAGGTGTGAGAGATATACTTACTCCCTGGGTATATGGGCAATTATTTATAATCCAGTTAAAAACTATCCCCGTGTAAGAAAGTGGCAATAGTAGATTCTCCTCTAAGATCTGCATCAACCTGAGATACACATACACATGAGCGACACGAACAGACTCACTAGTGAGAGAGAGAGAGAGAGAGAGAGAGAGTGTAAATCTATGTATGTGTAACAACACATGTAACAATTATAATTTTAAAAGATCCTAAGTCTAGAAGGGAGTCAGAGGTGCACAGGAGGGATTGAAGGCGGGGAGAGAGGGGTAGAAATGATTTAAATTCCATACACAAATAGGAAATTTTCAAAAATAAGAGAAATCTGTTCAATGGCTTATAGGGTCAATCATACTTCCCAGGAAACTGATCCCTGAGTATCCTGCGCATCAAATGACAGACTGTGGGCTCACACTTTATTCCGTTGCCTCACTACTCTAGAAGGGATCTGATGGCCTTAGTATGGTTTTACAGAAGGGTAAGTTGAGGATTCAAGATGTTCAATGAGTCTACAGAGCCAGACGAACAGTGACACGCCAATTCACACACCCGCTCTTTCCCACTGTGGCCATCTGTAACTTCTTTGCAAACCTAAGTCATTTCACAGTGTGATAGAAATGTACATGGCTCCAAGATCAGCTCAGAGGATAATGCACTTGCCATACAGTAGCAAAGACCTAAGTTCAGAACTCCAATGTGTGATTGTTTGAGTGAGAAAGGTTCTCCATAGTCACAGGTATTTGAACACCTGGCCCCGAGTGAGTAGGGTTGTCTGGGGGATTTTATGGGCTCTTTAAGAGATGGTGTATCACTGGAGGAAGCACTTAAGGAGAGCTTTGAGTTCTTGTAGCTTTACCGTGCTTCCCCAGACATTATGGAACTGACTCTCCTTCTGGATTGGAAGGCCCAAATAAACTCTTCCTTCTGTAAGTCGCCTTGGTCGTTTATCACAGCTACAGAAAGGTCCAGCTGGAGATGCGGCATGAATGTCTGTAAGCACAGTGCCCCTATGGGGAGACAGGAGGTCGAGAGACTAGAGAATCCCCAGAAGCTCCCAGGCCAGTTGTCCTGGTGCGTACAGAGGTTAAAAGGCAAAGAGAGTCCATCAACAGGATGGAAGACAAAGACTGACAAACCAGGTTGTCCTCTGGCCTCCATATACATCTGTGGCATGCGCCTGCCTGCATTCACACACATAAATGTGCACACGCTGTATACAAAAGAGGCTATAAAATCAGTGTCCTCTAGTGGAATCGATTGCAAGTGAATCTTAGAGGAGAAGGAAATTGGAGGTGATGCTAAGGATCTCTCACCATTTAAGACAGTGAACTCTGAAGGTACCATGGGTCTAGCCATCACCTCCATGAGGACTTCATTATAAATCATTTGTGTCACAGCTGAGGCCGCCCTTCACTGCGAGAGCTTCCTGGGTGCTTCTTCCCAGCTTGTCCTAGGTCCAGATGGGTGTATACGGATGCTGCGTGTATCCAGGGACTTCAGAGTCATTCATGATGTTTCTGCTGAGGTCTTCGTGGATCTTTGTTCTCAAATACAAACTAGAAAGTTAAAAGGGTCAGAAAAAGAGTTGTAAGCGCCACTGTCCAGAGTTCACTCACTCACATTCAGAGCAATCTCAACTCCCAGGTCCCAAGCCTGAGAAAACAAAGAGATTTGCCAGGCTGCATGATTGATAATACGTAAAGAGAGTTTTTAAAATTATGCGCGGAGCAGACAGCACGTTGTTCTGCTGTCAGAGACTCGATTCACTGGGTGAACCCTGGTGCAAATCTCATTTTCATGAAATGTTTCTGAGATGAGAATCACAACCGGAAAAAAAATATATACGTGACCAGCATTACTCCTGAGAACCTGTCTGTGGGTGCACTAGACCATAATTACACTGAAAAACCAAAACTTCAAAAATAACAAAAATCTCCGTGTGGATAAAAGAAATAAATTCGCTGGGATTTAGATGAGTGAGGACAGCTGAATTAATAATGCTCATCTTTTATTAATCGGTACATTTTACATAAGACGTTTATTTTACTAGCTTGGGCAAACATTGCTGAAGTATTTTATGCAATCATAGGAACAACTGGGCTATTACAATTTAATGCTATTTTGCAACATGAGAGAGTTTTGTTGGGGCTCACGTGAGCCAATTTCACACAGCTGGCTCTTTAATCACTTTATCTCGGGCCCTTGCTGGGCCCTTGAGCTAGTTAGTTTTGTCAATTCGACACAAACTGGAGTTACCTGGGCATTCTCTTGATCTATGATTGATAAAAGGGGTGCTCAGCTCACTGTGGGAGGCGCGACCCCTAGCTGGTGGTCCTGGATGGTAAGAGAGAGCAGGCCGAGCAAGCCATGAGGAACAAGCCAATAAGCAGCTTCCTCCATGGCCCCTGTTTCTGCTCCCTGGCTGGTTTTTGTCTTTATTTGGGTACCTCTTCATATGAAGCTGTGGACATTGTTCGCTACCCCTTGAGGAACTTCTGATTTGGGGGGTTTCTTTGCCCCTGTGCACTATGATCTGGACACTTTCTAGAGCTATGCACTAAAGTTCATTTGGTTTCTGTTTTTCAACTATAAAACCCCTGTCACCCTGCTCTTACAGTCTCTTCAGGAACGCACCCTTCCTGGTGGTCTATCTCAGTCTCTCCCTGAGCCGGATTTATCCCTCTATGGGACATTGTCATTCTGTACAGTGCCCCATGGCCACTACTTCTTGATGACTGGACAGCATCACACACAGCAGTTACTGTACCTACTCTCTTTGAATTTTAGCTTACTGCTCTATTTGGGCTAACTGAACTTTCATCTCCCATTAAAGCAATAACATTTGCGACACTCTGTGATTGGATTGAAGATCTATGGAGAAATCTGATTTGACATTAGAAGGCACACTGCCTGGAGAAGATGGGGTGTGCCCAGGGTGAGCAGCCAGAGCGGAGGTGCTGTGTGAATTTCAGCCTGCTCCATTCTTCACCAGGTGGGTCTTTAAAATGCTCTTCTTCCATCTTCTCTAAACAAGTCGGGTTTAGTTAAAGGGGAGGGGGGTTATTGTGTGTAGTTTGCTGTAATATTCCAGGAATTGGTGAGGTTATAGAGATCTGCAAGGAAGTGAAATTGGCTTGCAGAGTAAGGTTTGGGGGAACTCAAACAATGTCCAAAATCGTCAGGTAGTTCATATCCAGTGAGCCTAAGCAAGCCACCTGCTCTCTGCCTCACGTCTGCTCGCTGGCATTTAGACTGATTTTCCTATGTAATATGTTTGTAACTTATATTTTCTGTTTTGAAGGGAAAAAAACCTTCAGATTTTTACAGGAATTTTCACACTGGCGTGGTAGAAGCAGGGACTACACAATGTCTGTAGCCCTCCTTATAAAGTTCAAATGATACCCCAAAGTTCAGTTCCGCCAGACTTCACCATGAGGAACCAAAGGGTTTATTAGACTTACTCACATGAGTGAGGGGCTACTGACAGGAGCGTGAGTGACCCCATAGCAGCCCCTTTGGAAAGTCTACACTCAGTGTGGATGAGGGCTTCCCCAGGACTGAATAGATAGAGCCCTTCCCTTAGTCTCCCGGAATATGTGCTCTATGCCCTCGGTGACACCCTGAGGGCACATGAACGAAAACAGAACAGAATTTCACACAAAAGGTTAGGGATATTCAGCTCAAGTTGTAGGGATAAAGAAAACTATCTTAGGAGAAGCTGAGCTGGTGGCAACTGAGGGATCAATGAGATTTTGAATACACCTAGTGATGAGAGAGATGGTGATCCAAGGGAAGAGAGAGGCAGGAGGGGGAGTGGAAACCAGTGGATGCCTTTAGTGTGGCCAGGGAGGAAAGCTAAAAGGCAAGCTTAGATCTGAATGGAAGAGAACATCGTAACATCGTACGAGTGTGGGACAGGGTGGCTTTCTTTCCCCTTACTGCCGAAACAATGGAATTCACGTGTTGAATGGGGGAACTGAAAAGAAGACATCTCTGAAAAAAATGTCATGACAAAAGGGTGAGTTAGCTCCTTAAAATAATATAATTACAAGTAGCATGTATAAAATTTTAAACACTTCAGAGAAAGCTCATTCCTCATGGCTCACTGCACCAGCCCCCTCCCCCATGCTCAGATGGAACCACAGTTACCTAGTTGATAAATGGCCTTCTAGATAGTTCTCTGAGATATTATTGCCATGGCTTACCCAAGGGCAGGGATTGGAACAACATGGCATGGTTTTAGTAATGCTTGCTTGCAAAATGTCATGCCCGTGGGTTACTTAAATCTGTAGCTTGGGTATTGTTATCATTAGGGTGTTTTTATTGCCACAGAGCAATCAATGGAGGTAAGCAGTGATCAGATACCTCCATCATTTATGGACAGTCAAGCCATTTCCACATTCTCACTAAACAAACAATGTGGTGATGGATCATGTGTATAGCCTGTCTTTCTCTGTGCCGCCAGCCAGTTCTCAAATAATGACACAGAAGCTTATTATTAATTATGAAAGCTTGGCCTTTGCTTAGGCTTGTTTATAAGTAGCTCTTATAACTTCAATTAACCCATTTCTATCCATCTATGTTCCGCCACATCCTACCCATCCTGCTTCTCCCGTGTCTCCTGGCATCTCTCCTCAATTCATCTCCTCCTCTTTCCCCTCTCTGCCCAGAAGCCCTGCCTATACCTCCTGCCTAGCTATTGGCCATTTAGCTTTTTATTACACCAAATCACAGCAATACACCTTCACACAGTGTACAGATTTCCCCCAACATATGTGCAAAAAGAGATATTATTTGGAGGGAGGAGACCAGCAGAAGGGGAAATAGGGACTATGGGGAAGGCAGTAGAGGGGGCAAATTACAAAGTATAATGTTACAAATATGTGAAAATGTCACAATAAAAACCTTTCTTTACAATAGAAACAACTTTTTGTGAAGCTTTCCCTGGCACCCTTATTAAAATGTTAAAATTCTAAATAATTAAAGGCTGACAAAATTGTTCAGTAGGTAAAGAAAGGTGTTTGCAGCCAAGCCTGATGACCTGAGATCAAATCCCAAGCCCCATATGGTATAATAGAGAACTGACTCTTGCAAGTTGTCCACTGACCTCTATATACACAGTGTGGGGTGCAAACAAGTGAGCATACAGACAAGGGCAAACACTCCCTGTACAATCACTCGGTTAGGGGACACACTGCATATTATTCAGGATTTTCTAGGGGATCAGAACTGATAGAATGAATCTATTGAGGGGTGAAAAGGAAAGGAGGGGAAGAGAGGGAAGAAGAAGGGAGAGAGAGACAGAGGGAGAGAAAGACATTATTAGAATGGCTTACAGCTATAGCTAGTCCAACAATGGCTGTCTACCAATGGAAAAGCCCGAGAACCCAGTACTTCAGTCCACGAGGCTGGATGTTCAGTTCATCTTCAATATACGTCAGAATTCAAAAGAAGTAGGCTCTGACTTCAGTGGAGAGATAAACTTGTCAGTGAAGAACGAGGGTAAGCAGGCAAAAAGCAAGCAACTCCTTCTGCATCCTCTATATTGCCTACCAGCAGAATGTGTGCCCCAGATTAACGGTAGATCTTTCTGTCTCCAAAGATCCAAAGTAAACGCAGGTCTTACCACTTCAAAATTACTTAATTAAGAAAAATTCCCTCACAGGTATACCCAGCCACTTGGGATTTAGTTGCCCCCGCATGTCAGTCAAGTTGACAACCAAGAATAGCCATCATACAATGTCTGCTTGATAATGCTGACCATGAAAATTGTGTATCAAGGCAGCCTGCAGTATTTGTGTTGTTTACAGGGATGCAGGCAGAGGTCAAGGCTGACTCTTGAGTAAAAAGGGGATTTAGGTTGAAAATGAATGACCCACACCCTCAGATGTCATGCCTAAATGGCATGTGTCATTTCTGAGTCCTCTCAGCTTGAGCAGCAAAAGACCACAAAACATGAAGCGTCACTTTCTGTCCTGGCCCCTCTCTCTTCACCTACAGCGGTCTCATCAAGCATTAGGTAGGACTCGTGGCAGAAAGCACTCTCTTTGGAACTACCCAGGCTTGAAACTTTCATATCCTACCCTGGTCTCACTCACACAAAATGCCATGCCCACCCCTTGCATCTGTAAAGCAATACTTGGAAGAGGTATGTAAGTACTATGCCCTTTGCCCCTACAATTGCAGAAGGCATCTTATAAGTAAGTCCATATGCAGGTTGCCCATGCCCAAGGTCTCCAGGGAGAGCTGAGTCCAACCCTGAATATGAACCTGTTTGTGGGAGCTGCTCCTTTGCCAGCGTAAACCCTCCTCAAGGCTGATTTCATGGCCTAAGACAATTCCTAGATGCCAGTGCTGATAAGAGTCTTCACAGTCAGGACCCTGGCACTTCCAGCACAGTGCCCTCAATATGCCTAATTTTAGTAGCTAAGTTAAGGCAGGCCATTATGAATAGGGAGAATTCCTACTACCTTCCAATACATTCCATCCTCCTACTCAGAAGGCCAAAAAAGGTGGAACTTGATGAGTTTGAGGCCAGACTTACATAGAGAGTTCTAGACCACTCACGGCTCCATGGAAAGACTGCCATTAAGGGGAAAAAAATCAGTGCTGGGGTTTATGTGTAAAGACAGTTGAAAAAACAAAGAAGGACAGGCTTAGTGAAGGACATGCCTTGTAACAGGCTTGGTCCTGATTAGTTTTTGTAAACTTGATAGAAAGTAGAGTCACCTGTGAGGAGGAAGCATCAGTTGAGGAACTGCCTCCATCAGCTTGGCTTATGGGTATGTCTGTGGGGCTTTTCCTTGATAACTGATTAGTGGAGGAGGTTCAGACCACCATGGGGCTGCTACCCCTAGAACAAGGGTCCTAGGTGATATAGAAAACTAACTGAGCAAGCCATGAGGAGCAAGTCAGTAAGCAGCACTCCTCCATGGCCTCTGCTTCAGTTCCTGCCTCCAGATTCTCCACTTGAGTTCTGGCCCTGACTTTCCTTCATGATGGACTTCAAGCTGTAAGCCAGATAAATCCTTTCCTCCTTAAGCTGGTTTTGGCTAGTGTTTTCTGTCAGTGACAGAGAAGGTAAGTAATACAGACAGCCCTGAACTCTTGTCTCCTGAGTTCCATGCAGAAACAGCACAGACTTTAGAGGTAGCAGGCTCACTGTACCACACATTCTCCTTGGATAAAGATCTTCTGGAGCCTCCGCCACCCCCAGCTTCGCTCACATTGATCTGCCCTGGTGAATGGTCTAAACCGTGTTACATGCAGAAGGACAGAATCGGCAGCACCAGCCAGGCCACAGGAAAGCCAGAATGGCTATGCTTCCTTTACTGTGAGTCAGCACCTTACCCACAAGTCCCCAGAAGTAAAAACTTGTTCAAGCCTTGGAGAAGAAAGATGTTGAAGGCGCGGGACTGTAAATATCTGAGTGGAAATATAATTAAGTTGATTTCCTACATAAAGAGGTTTAGAGCATTCTCTTGTTTTTCTGGTTTGAAAGACGATCATTTGACGCAGTCAACATAACCCCATGGACTCATCTCTGCTAATATTTCATCTAATGAGATCCACTAGCTCCATATTTCATGCTTTTTGTTCTGTTTATTCTTTCAACTAAACTCCAAAGATAAAAGGTATTTTAGTTCAAAGAAATGCGCAGCCCTTTTCTCTGTGTGAGGCGTGTGTCTGAGTGGCATTTCTTTGCAGGTGTGCAAACAAATCCTATGAGAAGTTTCCCTATTTGTTTTTAGATGTCTATAAGCCACCCTCATCTAGGCCATTACCTTTTTTTGATCAGATCAAGTGATGTCTGTGTGTGGAGAGAAATACATTTGTGCCAGTACATGCACACAGGGCCTAAAAAGTAAAGCCAGAAAAATCCCAGAAGTTGCCTGTGGAAATAAAATGAAAAGTTCACCCAGTATTTGTGAGCTATCACTTATCCAGGCCTGGTGATGTCTGATGTCATTGTGTGTCCGAAGGTTCTGTCTCCAGATGTTCACCCAGCACTAACCATAGCTCCCACAGCTTGGAGCCGAGGTTGGAAGATTGCGACCAGTTTTACCCTTGACCCACAGACTTTCTGCTGGTCATCCTAACACAGCGGTTCTCAACCTGTAGGTCACAACCCTTTTGGAATCGAACAACCCTTTCTCAGAGGTTGCCTAAGACCATCAGAAAACACAGATATGTGCATTATGATTCATAACAGTAGCAAAATTACAGTTATGAAGTAGCAATGGAAATAATTTTATGTTGGGAGTCACCACAACATGAGGAGCTGTATTAAAGGGTCATGCAGCATGAGGAAGGTTGAGAACCACTGTTCTAACAGGTCAGGATCCCAGGAGTCCTAAATTTGCTAGGCCTCAGGAATACACAATTTCTTTCTCTTGAGCTTTGCACCAAAGCAGTGTTGGCCCTGTGTCCTCAGCATGCATGGAGGTCATCTCTGGGTTTAAAATGAATCTGTCGCCTATTCTCTCTGATCCACCAAGACCTGTGCATAGACAAGATGGGAGAAGGCCCCTGGGAGATGGAGGCTGTTTTCAACCTTGGGGGTCCTGCGTGCTCAAGAAACATCACTTGCTGATTAATAGTCCTAGTTACAGGCATAAAACAACAACCCTAATTTCCAACATCTCTCTGGCAGGTCAGTTGGTATCACCTCTGCTGTCCTCTTCCCAGGGCTGGCACTTAGCAGAGTTCTGGATAAATGGCACCTGTCACCATGGTGGCTTCAGAAACACAGATGCTGAGGCATATTTAGAAAGTTTGTGCTCTTTGGTCCTTACATCCTCTGTAAATTTCCCATTTCACAGACTAGTGAACCCAGAGCCCAGCTACAGGCCACAGCTAGCAAAGACGGAACAGGGCCAGACTTTTCCCTGCCTTAAATGTCTCTCGGTCCTCCACCCTGCCAGGCTGTCATGCACAGCCCAAAATACTGGTAAGGGGAAAAATTCAAAATGAAGGAGAAAACAGGCAGAGTCTCGCTGGAAACAACAAGAAGATAAATGGATAGCGTCAAACCTTAGCGTGAGCCTGGGCATCTTTCTGTCACCCCTCTACCCTAAGCTCTTACTTACAGGCTGAATATGAAAGCCACAGGTTGTGGCTACATCTTGGATGTCACAGCCCAATGGGGTTATTTTAGGGCAGATCTCATGTTTGTCTGATTGGAAACAGGGTCTCCCATAGACCAGGCTGACTGGAACTCCCTCCATATCCCAAAATAACCTTGAATTTTTGATCTTCCCCCCTCCATCTCAGAAGTTCTGGGGTGGTGGACATGTGCCAGCACACAGGGTTTATAAAGTGCAGGACTTTGGGCCTGCAGTGCACCCACTCTACCAACTGAGCCACATTCGCAGCCAGGCCACACCTTGCTTGATTATGGAAAAAGATCACACTTACTCCAAGCAAAAATAACAGAACCATGACCTCCACTCTGCCAACTGAGACCTCATCCAATGGGTCAGGGTTGAGCCAGGATCCATTTTCAAAGCCCACAGGACCTCCGAGGGAACTAATCATTGTACCCACACAACCCACTCCTCGTACTGGAATCTGACCCTCTACTGTGCCAAGCCACAAGATTGCCCTACCTTATTCTTACTCCTATACTGTCATTTGAATCCTCACTCCCACACTCCTGATCTCTGAATCTACTTCTCCCCTGACCTTTAAAAATAACTATTTCATTTCAAATAATGTATAGATGTGTGGTGTATCTCTGTGGGGATTTGTGCTCATAAGTAGAGTGCCTGAGGGGGCCAGAAGAGGGCATCTCTGCAAAAGCAGCTTTAGTGCTGAACCATTTCTCTAGCCCAGTGCCCAAGCCATTCAGACCATTTCTTAATAATGCCACAGTTATCCCAACATGGAGCAAGCAAGACTTTTGTGTTTAGGGGTTGTCCTACTTTGACTGCTATTGCTTTGATAAACATCATGACCAAAAGCAACTTGAGGAGGGAAGGGTTTATTTGGGTTACATTATCCCATTACAGTCCGTCACTGAAGGAAGTCAGGGCAGGCACTGAAGCAGGAGCAGAAGCAGGAATCATGGAGGACAGTGATTTACTGACTTGCTCCTTATGGCTTGCTTAGCCTGCTTTCTTATATATACCCCAGGCCCACTAGTCCAGGGATGGTGCTGCCCTCAGAGGATATGGGCAAAACACCCACACACTTAAAATGAAACAAAACTAAAATGTTTTTTTTTCTAAGTTGTGAGCCACATTCCTCTGAATTTCTAGTGGAAAGCATATACCTGTAGCTGCTATCTGTATTGCTCCACACCCTTCCTGGTGTGTTACTGAACCTAGATAGTCAGCTTGATGGAATTTAGAATCATCTAGAAGTCACATCTCTAGGTATGTCTGCGAAAGCTTTCCAGCCAGATTCACTGAGGACATCCATCAGCTCCATCCTGAATGTGAGAAGTACCAACCCATGGGCTGGACTCCTGAACTGAATAAAAAGAAGAAAGTGAGCTGAACATTCCTCTCTCTCTCTCTCTCTCTCTCTCTCTCTCTCTCTCTCTCTCTCTCTCTCTCTCTCTCTCTCTCTCTCTCTCTGTTTCCTAAGTTCAGATGCTATGTGGCCAGACACCTCACCTCCTGCCTCCATGCCTCTCTGCCATGTTCTCTTGAACTATTAACCCAAATAAGCTTTTCTCACTTATATGACTTTTGCCAGGCATTTTGTCACAGTGACAAAATGTCACTAATATATCTGACTGATGTTTTAGTGGCTGAGAATAAAGTGACATCACATTATATAGATTTTACCTATCGCAAGCAGGGAATGTCTGTAATTGTGGTTATTTAACGTGTGTGAATTTTCTGGAGAAGTTTTTCTCCCCATGAAATAATGAAATCCATGAAAATGAGATGGCCAGAAATCTACAAGATGGAGGAACACACACTTGGTTATTGGTCCTGCAGGATACAGACAGGTTCCTTTTAAGACTGGGCACTGGGTTCCTGTCGTGATTGACTATATGTATCTCTGTCTTAGGTTCATCGCCAGTGGAAAACCATGTGACATAAGCAGAATGAATGATGGCATCCCCACAGCAGAGCCACAGACTCAGGCTATTTGCCCCACATTGATGTGAATTTTCCATCGCCCAGGAGCAAAAGCAGGCATGTCTTCTTGGTTTTGTTTTCTTTCTTCCTTTCCCCATTATAAAACTTCGTTTAGCTGTTGAAAAACAGAGAAAGATGACATTTGTAGAGCACTCATCTCAGCATAAAAAGTGAAATATTTTTCTAAAAGCCTTTCATTTCTTCCAGGAAAAAAAGATACTTTTTCATTAGTCATAAGAAGGGCACATTTTCTGGATTCTTTACCTAAGGTCACTCACAGCTATTAAGATTAATTTCTATGAGGTGTGTATCATAGAGGGAGAAGAGTAAACGTGGTGCATGCAAGTAATTTGCATTATAAAAATGGATGTTGTTTTCCTTTACCATAAACTATGAAGAATCAAAATAAAAATGTCAAACTATGGTTTGGAAAAAAAAACTTGGTATTCAGGAAGTTGAAGAAGGGCATTTGTGCAAGACGTTATTCAATTACGTGCCTGTTAGTTTCCTAAGTTTCTCTGCTTATAAAGCTTTTATTTTCTAATTAACTTTTCCATGCTGTAAGCTGTTTCCTTGAGCTCAAATGAGTGTAATAAAACATTTGTGTGTGTGCAGTTGCACATGTATTCAAGTGTTTTGTGCAGATACATGTGTGTATGCATGTGTGTGAAGGTGCATGTGTGTGTTGGTGTCTGTGTGTGAAGGTACATGTACATGTGTATGTGCATGCAAAGACATGTGTGTGCCTGTGTGTGTTCAGCTGTATGTGAGCATGTGTGTGTGCAGGTAAATGTTTGTATGCATGTGTGTGTGAAGATGTATGTGTGCGGCCATATGTATGCAGGTGAATGTGTATGCAGGTGTATGTGTATAACTGTATGTGTGCATGTGTATATGTACACGCATGTGCAAGTACATGTTGGTAGGTGCATGTGTGAAGGTGCATATATATGAGTATATATATATGTATGCATGTATGTATATACTAGTGCACATATACTTGTGTGCTTGTAAATGAAGAGGCCAAAGGTCAACTGGGGATGGTGTGATTCCCTCAGTGCCCTGCTAACAGGTGAATACATTGTATAGAACTGACATATCTTCCATATTCACTGACAAAGAGTTCATAATTTACATATAAAATTCTTTGATAATGTCTTGTCGTTTGAGACGATAAATACAGGAAATGAGCTTTCTTCCAGCAGCTTACGCTGATGCACAGGCCATAACTCTCTTGGTTTTATTTTAGTAAAGGAATCATATTCATAAAAGAAGCCATAACTCAGTTCTATATTCTTCAAAGAGTTGGCTACAATTGCTCATAATTGGTTTAAATGTTAATGTTTGCATAATGCATGATTTCTTTATTAAAAGGCCGTAGCAGGAACACACATTAGTCCTCTTGAAAAGAGCCCCAGGAAAAAGATCTTTCCTGCAGTCTCGGATGATTTAAAATTGATCTCCTATCGTGTGTCCTACTTTTATAGTCTTAATGATAGACAAAATAATTCCTTTCCATTTTAAGTCCAGCTGTTTGGAGGACCCCAGGTTGAGTTATGTTGCTATTTTCAGAGGATACTCACAGGTTTATCTTCTCTTCCTTGGTAATCTCCCTGCTGAGAGGCACTCAAACAGGCATCTCAGACTGGTTTACATGTGACAAGCCTTGATTTTTTTCCAATGATCAAACATGTATCCTATGTAGATCCACTCAACTCACCTAGACCCACCTCCACGCCTGTCTACACCACTCACCTTGACTCATCTCCACGCCTGTCTACACCACTTACCTTGACTCCCCTCCATGCCTGTCTACACCACTCACCTTGACTCACCTCCACGCCTGTCTACACCACTCACCTTGACTCACCTCCACGCCTGTCTACACCACTCACCTTGACTCACCTCCACGCCTGTCTACACCACTCACCTTGACTCACCTCCACACATGTCTACACCCTCCCTGGGGGCTTCACAATTTTATGAGGCACATTTGGGAATAGGACAAACCAAAGCTCCTACTGGAAGAAAATGTCTTGTGTACTTCCAGTCAGTGTCTCGATGATCTGCTGCTAGGTCCTGTGCCGGTCATGCCTGTGGAAATCAGAAGACGGCTAGACACAGCCCTGCCCCGTGGATCTGTCTTCTGAAAGGATCACATGGTACGTGAAGGAGTGCGTGTGGTGGGGAAATGAGGAAAGGGTGTGGAAATGAGAGTCTGAGTTCACAGAACCACATACAGCCCAGGTGTCTTAGTCACTAGTCTATTGCTGTCAAGAGACACAATAACCAGGGCAACTTCTTTTTTTTATTATGATTCTCACATATATTTCCTCCTGACCACAGTTTCTTTTCTCTACCCTCCCTCCCCTCCATCAGTTGATTCTGTGAGCCATGTTCTTGTGATGTCCCTGTCTCCTCTGGTTCCTCCAATCCTTCCTCCCCCTCCTCTTTGGGACTCCCTAAGTTCTGCCTAATGTTTGGCTGTGGGACTCTGCATCTTTTCCCATCAGTTGCTGGATGGAGTCTCTCTGGTCTCTTTGATGACAGTTACACCCAGTTCCAAGGCAACTCTTATAAGAGAAAGCGTTTAACTGGGGCTCACTTACAACTTCACATTATCATCCTGCCATGGAGCATGGCAGCATGCAGGCAGACATGGTGCTGAAGAAATAGCTGAGAGTTCTGCATCTGGATCTTTAGACAGCAGGAAGAATGGGACTAGCACAGGGACTAGCTTGGGCTTTTAAAACCTCAAATCCCACGCCCTGTGACACACTTCCTCCAACAAAGCCACACCTGCTCCAACAAAGTCACACCTCCTAATCCTTCTCAAGTAGTGCCACTCCCTGATGACCTTGCATTCAACTATGTGAGCCTGTGGAGGTGATTCTTATTCAAACCACCACAGGAGTGTTGGAGACCCTACCTCACTCAGAGCTACCATGTCATCCAAAGAGAGCAACAGCTGAAAATAATTTGTGGCTGGTGGCTGCTGGGTGGAATGCTTGCACCATAATGCCGTATCTCGGACTTGTAATCTCAAAAATATCACTAGGTACCTATATTTCATGCAAAACACCCTATTGTTAAATGAGGTAGTGAGAGCTCACTTTGGGGAAAGCATCAGACAAATCTGAGGAAACACACTTGTGTTTTCATCTCCGCCCATCGGTCTTCAGATCTTCACTATCTCCATCCTCGAGGAGGTGTGGAGCGTTCTCCTGTTTCTTCTATATGCATGCACACAAACCTGTTTATGTGTTAGCAAAACCATCTTTACAAAGCTTCCCAGCTAAGGAATCCTGGGAACACGGTTTCTGAGGGAAGTTCCCTACACAGAGTCTTCCCCATCCCCAGGGGAGGCAGAGGACTGAAAACTGAGCGCCAAGCTCAAGTTGCAACATCAGCAGCCAGCTGTACTGGCTCCACAGAACTGGCCTGATCCAGTCAGTGAGGCTGGACTGTCACAGAATTGTCCTCTACCACCTGCCATCACAGCGGCAGCTTGCCCAGGAATGGTGATAGAAGCTTCTCTCTAGAGAGAGACTCAGCTCTGAGCCATTTGTAGCTCACACTTCCTTCCACAGCTCATAACCAGAGTCCTAGATTGGTTGATATTCCATAGCATTTCACTATGTATGCAGGAGGCTAGTTCCACCTTCCAAATGACCAGACTAATGTTTGTGCGGGGCGCTGTATTTTTTAAGTTTCATTCCAAGTTAAATATGTAGTCTTGGAGATATAGAAAAGAGTCTTGTTTGAAGTGAAATTCCCTCAGCTTCCTTCTTTCACACGTGTTTTGAGGAATGGGGACTCCTTCATACAGCTTCTTTTTTAGCTCGTTCTGAAAATCAAATTGGCACATGCCTATCAGCAGTAGAGAAGGACACACTTTTATTAAGATGGGTTTTGTGAGGCCCCAGAGGCCTTTTAGAGAAATAAAGACCCAATGGGCCTGTTAGAAGCAACTCACATTGTGGGTTGGACAGAGAACAGTAGTTGTAAATAAGAGAAGATTAAGAGCTATCTTAGCTATTTTAGTGAGGTCTGTGTAGGATTGAGTGTGGACTTGATTGAACCCCCATCAAGCACAGGGTACTAGTCTTTTAGCGAAGGAAAGAATCTTGTGAGGATTTTATTATTGCTATTATTACTATTATTATTGCTGCTGCTGCTGCTGGTGGGGGGGTGGTGGTGGTGTGCGCGTGTGTGTGTGCATGTAGGGGTTCCTGTGTGTGCATGTGAGAATGTAAAGCTCAGAGGTCAGCACCGGGTGTCTTCTTTGCCACTCTCCATTGTTTTCCTTGAGACAGGGTCTCTCACTGAATCTGGAACCTGCTGATGGGCTCTATTGGTATTCCAGAAAAGACCACAGTTCCTTCCACTGCTTCCTCATTGTGCTGGGATGATAGGCGTATCCCTTTCACTCAGAATTTCAGTGTGGCCCTAGGAGCTCAAACCCAGGGTCTCATGTTCACACAGCAAACACTTAACTGATGCAGCCATCTCCCCAGCCCCAATTCTTCTTTTTATCAAACACAGAAGAGGTCACAATGACCTTGTTTTATCTGATTTTTTTGAGTGTTTTTAATTCAAAATAATTGATCTGCAAAATTAGTGTATTTTTGACCATTCCTTTCATGTAAAGTCACATTTATGGAAATAATGGGTTTTCACTCAGATTATATAAAAAGTTTTGTTTCACAGTCCTGCCTGTGTGCCTTTGACATTGCTAGTTTATTAGATCACTCTGGGAATTGTCAAGACTTTTTTTTTTTTTTTCAGATCCATTACTCTTCATTCTTGGTGATTTGAGGGAAAGCCCTTTGTGAAATTCCTCTCTGAAAATACTGTCCTCAGCCACGGATACCCATCTTCATTCCATTAGGACATTTCCCCCATTTTATGTCACCTTATATAGTTGCTATTAAGAGGTCAAGTCCCCAATCAGACATTACACTTTTTTGTGTTATCAAAAGGAGCAATAGACTAGGGGCACTTCTAAAAATAGCCTCAACTGGGATCATTTAGGACCTGTGATTCTTCCAATGGTCTTAAGATAGTCTTTCTCAAGGGTAATTTTGGGAGTGTGTCCTAGTTAACATTAACTGTTGGTTTGATACAGCTAAGAATTACCTGATGAAAAGAGTTTTGGTTGAATAATTGTCTTCATCAGGTTGTCCTATGGGCGTGTCTATGAGGGGTTGTCTTAATTATTAACTGGCTCAGGAAGACCAGCCTACTTGGGCAGTACCCTCCCCTAGTCACTTGGTACTGTGCTATATAAGGAAGCCAGCTTAGCATGAGCAAGCCAAGGGTGAGCCAGCAAACAGTGTTCCTCAATGGTTTCTGCTTCAATTTCCTGCCCTCACTTCATCGATGATGGACTGTGACCTGGAAGTGGAAACCAAAGGAATCTTTTCCTTCCCTACGTTGCTTTTGATCAGTGTGGTTTATCACAGCAGCAGACTGGGCTCTAGGCCATAGAGATATACTTACCTCTGTCCCCTGAGGGCTGCAAGTAAATGTGTATACCATCACACTGAGTGCACTGGAGAGTGAGTGGAATGTCTATGTGACATAAGCCAGAGTTATATGAGAAGAAGGAACCTGAACTGAGAAAATGCCTCTGTCAGATCAAGCTATAAGCAGACAAACCTATAGGGTGTTTCTCTTAATTGACAGGAGAAGGTCTAGCCCATTGTAGGTGGTGTCACCTCTGGATGGGTGATCCTAGGTACTATAAGAAAACAGGATGAGCAAGCCATGAGGGGAAAGTTAGTAAGCAACACCCCTTTATTCCCTCTGTATCAGTATCAGTTCCTGCTCCAGGTCCCTATCCTGTTTGAGTTCCTTCCTTGACTTCCCTCAATGAAATGTGACTAAGAATATGTAAGCCAAATAAACCCTTTCTTCACCATGATTTTTGGTCATAGTGTTTCATCACAGCAATAGAAACCCCAATGAAGACATCCAGCTTAGATTTTTTTTAATTTTTAAATAATTATTTATACTTAAGTGTAAGTCAGTATCTGTGTATAGTTATTGCGTCATGTGAGTGCAGTGCCTGCAGAGGCCAGGAGGGGGCATTGGATCCAATGGAGATGGAATTACAGTGGTTTTGAACCAATATATGAGTGCTTGGAACTGAATTTCTACCCTCTCCAAGAGCAGTGGATGCTCTTCACTGTTGCTCCATCTCCCTAGCCCTATTAAGATATGTAGCGATGTAAGCTTTGGTACTTAAAAGTTGTGCTGTAATGAAGTGACCACGATGCATTCCTTCTCCTCACTTGACATCCCCAAGTTCCTGAAACTTCTAATTAAATTCTCAAAAAGGGAAAAATGCCAGAAAATTTTTCTAGAAGCCGTGAAAGCAGCTCTCAACTTTTATTTCCCAGCAGGGTCTGTGACCATCAGGCCAAATGCTTCTCCTGTCTCAATGCAGCAAGGACCTTTGCATATGGAAATATGACACAGACTGTTGTCTGGGTTTCTGTCCTGCCTGGTTTCTGTCCTCCCAACAGGTCCATATGACTGTGGGAACCGGGCAGGACAGAAACTCAGTCAACAAATGGTGCCCACATGGACAACTGCATCCACATAAAACCTGAGGGAGCTTGGGAAGTAATTCTAGACAGAAAAGAATAAAGCATTGCTTCTTGGTAGCAGCAATTTCTCAGGTCTGCTCTGCTTGCTAGAGGCAAGCACTCTTGTTTAAGAAAGGCTTCTTGACTCAGCTTTAGCTGCAAAACCCTGCAGCTCTTTAAGAGGTCCTGCCACAAAACATTTAAATGGTGTTGATAAAAGCTGACCACATGCTTTTTTGTTTTCAGTGATAGCAGGAAAAAAGCTGTGCCGTTTTAAAATGCCAGCTTTCTGGGCCATCCTGCCAGTGTAAATTCTGACTCTTTGAGGCAGGAGGTCTGGCTACAGAGAGAGCATTTGAGTGTTGCTTGTGGACACACTATTGCAGCTTGCTTGCTAGCAAGGACCTTGAAATGCCATAGAGTTGTGGCAATAAACATGGCTCTGGCCAATACCTCCACCATGAGCCTAAAATCTCAGAAAGCTAAGAAATGGGCTGGATCCAGCCATCAAAGCCACAGCTTTAATCCTCTCCATATTGCTTAGGAAATTAAAGACTCATGTGGTCAGAAAAAAAGAGAGCTATACAATAAAGAGAGAGTCAAAGATGAATAAAACCTCTAAATGGTTTACAGTGTGTTAAAAACATATGCAGGCTAAAGGTTAACGTCCTTAAAATAAAAAAGAAAGAGAGTAGTTGGGTGTGGTGATACACACCTTTAATCCCAACACTTGGTAGACAGAGGCAGGCAGACTTCTGTGAGTTCAAGGCATGGTGGCACATGCCTTTAATCCCAAAGCTTGGGAAGCAGAGGCAGACAGACCTCTGTGAATTCAAGATGTGGTGGTGCATACCTTTAATCCCAGCACTTGGGAGGCAGAGGCAGGTGGATCTTTGTGAGTTCAAAGACAGCCTGGTCTACAGAGGGAGTTCCAGGACAGCCAAAGATATACAGAGAACCTGTCTCAAAAAAGTAAAAGTAAAAGTAAAAATAAAAGAAATAGAGGTTAAAGTAAAACCACATAAAGATGGAAAATACACAGAAAATCTGGATACTGTATGTTATTATGCTCTCTTTGAATTGTTTGAATGCTGAGGAAGGAGAAACAGCTGCTAAAAGATATTTGTTTATAAATGCTGCTAAATTAATCCAAGATAGGTGTTTTGAAAATACATTGACTTCAAAATTGAAGTCAAAATGTATGTTACTTTGGAGAAGAGATTTTACTTTTGTTTCCACAGGAAATGAGAGGCTGTGGACTCATTCTAAGTTAAGAAAAATTAGGTTTGATCAAGGAAGACCACCTGAGAAATCTCCAGTAGGAACAGATGGCCTGGATGTCTGTGTTCTACATCCAAAACAGATTCAAAACTGCTGCCTGAGATGATCAAGCCTCACAGGATACTCCAATCAAGACTTGATCATAATTCTAAATTTTCTTTAGTTCCCCATAAGATTATCAGTGTCCCCAACCAGCAGGAAGTAGCCTGGAAAACTATGCCCACATTCCCAAAAAAATGAACTATGGATGTTCTTGTTTCAAAAAAAAAAGAGAGAGAGAGGGTAGTGGTGCGGGACAATTGTCTACATTCTGTCATTATGTTTTAAATAAATGCTGATTGGCCAGTAGCGAGGCAGGAAGTATAGGCAGGACAACCAGACAGGAAGTAGAGGCGGGTCAATGAGAACAGGAGAATTCTGGGAAGGAGGAAGCCCATTGCTCCCCAGTCCTGTCCCAACCACAAAAGAAGGAAGATGTGATTGCTCCGCTGAAAAAGTTACTGAGCCATGTGGCTAACATAGATAAGAGTAATGGGTTAATATAAGTTATAAGGGTTAATAAGAAGCCTGAGCTAATGGGCCAATCAGTTTATCATTAATATAGACCTCTGTGTGATTTCTTTGGGGCTAAACGGCTGTGGGACCTGGTGGAAGGATAGAAACCAGGCAGGACAAAAACTCAGTCAACAACAAACCATAGGTGAAATGCCTCAGAGGCCAAAGAGAATCCCCAAGATCGTCTTTAGCTCCAGTAAGAGTGACATCATGTGATTATTGATGAGTGGTAGGGACTGCACAGATTTTCTGTAATCATGTTGCAATGCCCTATAAGGTAAAACCATGCCTCACCTGAATTAATTCTGTGGGTCACAGCCAAAAGTCGCATTACCCACACAGGCTTCCAAATGGCTCAGATCCCTTCAGACCAAACAACCATCTTAAGGGAACAGTGGTTGGGTTTTTTGTGTGTGTGTGAGTGGCTAACTGAGAATCCAATTTGTTTTAAAGTATATATCTGATTGTGTAGGTGCCAGCAGTTCCTTGTGTAGACAGACACATGTAAGATTTGAAGTGATGTTCAGATTTTTATTGATTTTGAGCTCATGCAATTTGGCTGGTAGCTGCCCCCTTGGGATCCATTACAGATTTGTCTCAGAAATAAACCTTGCAAATCCAGAATGGTTTGATTTTTTTTCACTCTCTGCTCCAAGGATAACAGGCTCAGACACTTTCCATTCATTTATGGCCATATATCATCCTTAACCCAATTTAAAACACAAAGGTCAATTGATCAAATACAAAGTTTAAAAAATTGCTTCCCTAAAAAACAAGAAAGTGCTGAGAGAGCTTTTTTTCTCACAAGCCATTCATAAGGTTAACCTAAAATGCCTCTCAATACACACAGTAAAACTTTGCCTGCAGAGATAACCCAACCTCTGTAATTTGAAGAAAGTACAATGCAGGTTTGCAGTTCTGTGTATCATAATGTTATATTCTTCTAAATGCTAGAAATTAAACATTTATGTTTCAAAAATTTAATTTGTTATCTTATTTTAGGTGCAGGGGTGTTTGCATGCGTGTATGTGTACCTCATGTGTATAGTGCCTGCAGAGACCAGAAGGAGGCATCAAAACCCTTGGAACTGCAGTTATGGATGGTTGTGAGCTGCCGTGTGGGTGCTGGGGATGGAACCCAGGTTCTCTACAAGAACAACAACTATTCTTAATCCCTAAACCATCTCTCCAGGTCCCTAGACATTTATTTTGAATAAAAATAAGTTTTGGAGTACATGTTTGTCTTCTCAAAGCCAAAGAGCAACAAGAAGCCAAGAATTATTGATAAAAGTTAGGGTGTATTTGGGGGAGATTTTATAGAGTCACCCATGCTGGGTTTCATGTGAATTAACCTTGAAAATGTCAAATGTCATTGAAATGAATAAATGCTGAGCTAGGGTAAGCAGAAGCTCACCAATGAAGCATATAGAAGAGTCTGCAGCTTTTCGGGACATGCTTCTAGCTCGTTGCAGAAATATTTCCTACTCAATTGTATCTCAGTTGCCTTTTGAATTCTTGTAGAGGAGCAAGTATCTGCTGCCTTGATAGTTTACAGTTGGCCAATACTGACAGGAAGGCTGGAGAGAGCTCAGTCAGTGAGATATCTCAGTCACAAGCATGAGGACGAGTGCAATCCCTAGAACCTACCTAAAAAGTCAGGCATGGTGTCACATGCTTGTAACCGCAGAACTAATGAGTAGAGACTTTTGACTAATCAGTGTCTCAGTTCTAATGAGTTAATTCCAGACCAATGATAGACACTGTGTCAAAATACAAAGTGGCCACTCTGATGATGATTGGGTCAAGCCCTGACCTATGAGTACAATAGACTAACATTAGGAATTATTTTATTGATTTCTTTCTCTCTTTTTCTCTTTTATCTTGGTATACTGTGTTTGGTTCATATCCCTGGGAGACCAGCTCTTTTCTGAAGTGAAACAAAGAAGGAGTGGATCTGGGAGAGAGGGGAAGTTGGTGGGGCTGGGGGGGGCTAGGAAGAGTGGAGGGAAGGGAAATTGTGGTCAAGATGTATTGTATGACAAAAATTTTAAAACGTGGAAGGTACATAAGGTTGGCCTCTGGCTTCCACATGCATACATACACATGTACATGAGTGCACAGACGGGGAAGGGGGGGGAGAGAGAGAGAGAGAGAGAGAGAGAGAGAGAGAGAGAGAGAGAGAGAGAGAGAGAGAGAGAGAAAGAGAGAGAGAGAGAGAGAGAGAGGAGAGAGAGAGAGCAACATAAGATAATCAAGTACAGAAATGCTCAAAGGACTAAGCATGCAGCGCCACATCCACACCAACACAGATGAGTCCTCTCATCCTGCAGAGGAGTTATCCACACATTCACTGTAAATACAACTGAAAAACACTCTCTAGTTGTTCCCCTATCCTCGCACACACGCACGTACACACAAACAAAATAGTTTCATTAAAGTTCAGTTTAATAAGGGGAGGAACACTTAGAGAAAATTCTGACATTCACAGTAAAGCTACCACAGCAATCTATCTTTCTGAGGTTATAATGATTGGATAATTTAAGATTATCAGTGCCCCAACAATGTACCAGCTTCATATCTTCCACACAGTGAGGTTCACCTTCTGCCACAGTACTGCAGCTTCTAAAGGGGGTTCCCCATATCACTCACATCTACAGCCTGCCATCTTCTACCACTCCTGTGTGACCTTGTCCAGTCCCTGAGCCTTAAACGTAATTTATATACCACCTACTCATAAGTATGCATCCTAAACTCCTTTATCCAATGGCATGCAAGACACGCTTTAAATCTCCAGCAGTCACCTCCAAGTTAGAGCAACAATGCTTAATCTTTTCAATCCGTCCTCCTCCCATCTTCCAAGCTGACTTTAGAGTCATTGCTTGCCTGCTTGGGCAGGGCCAATAATTTAGGGCAGAGTCTCTCGGGTTTGGGTTAGCATCACTTATCGACAACAGCTATCTGGGACCTTCCCTGGAGTCTCCAGTTCAGTTCCTCTGAGATGAGAGAATTCTCATTTCTTACAAGTTCTAGAGTGGTGTTAATCACCATTCCATATCACTTGAAGAACTGCTGTCTTGGGGTTGTGTCGAGTGTCTCCCGTTTGCACCCGTGACCTTACCCCTCCCCCACTACTGCTTGGCCTTGAGGGCATCCTGACTGGTCTTGCTCTCGCCTTGTCATCTCCCCTCATTTATTCACACAGCAGCCCTAGTAATCCCTCTGAAATATAACCTAAATTGCATCCTTTCCCTGCTCAAACCTCTCCAGTGGATTGCTATCTCACTGGAAATAAAATCTGAAGCCCTGATAATATGCCACAAAGCCCTTGGGGCCGAAGTTTGATAGGGGAAAATGAGGGTGGAGAGCTCTGCTGTCTGTAAATCAGGAAGCAGAGCTGGGCTTTAGGCCCAGACAGTCTCACTCCAAAGTCCCCATGCTTCCCCATTGTGCTGGCCACTCTTATGTCAACTTGACACAAGCTAACGCTAACTGAAAGGAGGGAACTTCAATTAAGAAAATATTTCAAAAAAAAAGAAAATATCTTCATAAGATTGAGCTGTAAGGCATTTTCTTCATTAGCCATTGATGGGGGAGGGTCCAGCCATTGTGGGTGGGGGCCATCCCTGGGCTGGCGGTCCTGGGTTTTATAAGAAATCAGGCTGTCAAGCCATAATGTGCAAGCCAGTAAGCAGCGCTCCTCCATGCCCTTTGCATCAGCGCCTGCCTCCAGGGACCTGCTCTGCTCAAGTTCCTGTCCTGACTTCCTTTAGTGATGAACAGCAATGTGGAAGTATAAGCCAAATAAACCCTTTCCTCCCCAACTTGCCTTTTGGCCATGGTGTTTTGTCACAGCAATAGAAACCCTAAGACAACACTAAGCAGTCATGGTAGTGATATATGGTTCTAGTTCTAATGAAAGTTCTCCAGAGACATCTGTCCTCTAAACTCGTTGTCCCTGCACTTGGTCAGTTGGTCATTAAGCTATAGAAGAAGGCAGAGTTCCTGACTTCAAGATCTTTGTTTGTTTTCCTGGGGGGGCAGAAAGGGATGTGGGAAAGATGTATGTTGTTTTGAGAAACATGAAGAATTGGCATTGCGATTCTTTCCTTAGAGTAATTCTAACAGCACAGTCAGAGGCCAAGGCATTGATAGAAAAAAATCTATTCTAAGTCCAAGGGGATATTTCGTTGCATTTAATTGTCAAATACTCTGTGTTGCATGGTTATTGCAAAGTAAAAGCATGTTTAAGAAGTGGTTGCTCCATGTTTCTTTGTGTTATTCCTTGGAAGAGAAACGATTGACACCATATAGAATGGGTGACCCACAAATATGCTTCCTGGACCATGCGAAGCAAAACTCTAGTCTCTATTGCAGAGTTGACAACAGCTAATGGACACAGATCTTCATACATGGCAGTTGGCTAGCACAGTGCATTTAGAGTACAGATGTAGGTACATCCGACTCACTCCTGATTTTAATAAGATTGCTTCCAGTTGTTAATACATGGGTAACCAGACCATCAATGTGGAAAGCATACTAATGTTTCACTTTATAGGTAGTTTTGTCAGATATGAAATCACCTTATCTTGCCATGCTCTTTCTCCAAAGTAACTTCTCAGGCTCCCGCTTTCCTTTGTAACACTTGTACATTCCCATATCTTCTCTCTCTTACCTGGTCCAGCGACACTGAAGAGAAAATACATGGTTATAAAGCCCAGCATTTTAAGTTCTTGTAGGCAGAGTGTGTGCGAAATTTTAGTTTAACAGATGGCCAAATAAAAAGCCATTCTTTTCCTTTCATTTTTAAAAGATTTTTAAAAATTGTATGTACATGCACATATATGTGTTATGTGTGCATATGAGTGCAGTGCCCACGGATGCCAGAAGAGGGCATCGAATCCCATGGAGCTGGAGTTACAAACAGTTGCGAGCCACCAGATGTGAGTACTGGGAACTGAACCTGGGTCTTCTGCAAGCCAGCGAGCACTCTTACCTACTGAGTCATCACTCCAGCCCCAACCATTTTGTCCTGAATCACCTGTTATTTTCTTCTTTTGTGTTATTTCTCTGGGTATTCAAATCATTTTTTTTCCTCTAAACTCCAATGAACCACTTCAGAAATTTTGTTTTTATATTTTTGCATTTATTGATGAGACAGAGTCTCTTGTAGCTCAGACTAGCCTCCAATGCTTAAGGTAGCCAAGGATGATTTTGAACCTCTCTACCTTTTGTGTCTACCTCCCTAGTGATTGTATCACAGGCATGCACTACCATGCCTAGTTTATGCAATGCTGTGGACTGAACACGGGGCTTTTGTGTGCTAGTAAACACTCTACCAACCAAGATATATCCTTAACCTTTAGGCTCTCTCTTCTGTGACTTTAAAAGGTCTCAGTGCCCTCTGATACACCCACCATTCTCCCCATGCCGCTCTCATCAATGCATTATATTAAAATTTTTGTTTTGTTCTATTTCTTCTGTCAAAGGTTTTTGCAACTCAGAATACTTTATTGCTAGATTGTGGGCTAAATTGTAAAAAGTATTTTCTGTTTCCAAGGATGTCTGTTTACAATCGTGTGTGCATGCACATGTGTGTGCATGCATTTGAGAGACCAAATAAACACAAAGACATGTTCAATATTTCTCCCTATCTCAAATGCCGAAGAGAATACAAAACCAGGAACCATGAGGCGGCTCAGGGGGGTAAAGGTGTTTGCCTCCCAACCACCTGAGCTCAATCCCCGGTACCTACATGTTAAAAGGAAAGAATCACCTACTCAAACCTCCATGAACATGCTGCGGCTTACATGTGTGCCACACACACATACATCTTCATCTATGGTGCCTTATTCCTCTCCAGCGGGGCTGTAGATGAGAAAGGCTCTTTGCGAATTTCAGAACTAGGTTGTGATCTTTGCTTGGTGTGAGCTTGGGTGTTGTGGATTCACCGTCATGAGTAGGTGATCGTTGGGATGTACAAGGAGTGTGACTCGTTGCCCCAGTCAGCACGACTGCATAGTCAGTCACTAACAGACATTATTCCATGACCTCAATCAGGTTTCTCAGTGGTCACTCCTGGCTCCTCCCAAGATACGCAAGGACCAAGTATTCTAACATGATGCTCCATGCCATTGGCTTCTATATTGGAGGGAAGACATCTCCTGGGGTGAGTCCTAGGTATCTCTGCGGTGTGTGTGTTGGAAAGGAGGTCCTATACAGCACTTACAACAGACAACCCTTTGCACAGAAGGATGGAAATTTGAAGAAAGAAAAGCCCATGCAGAGGAGTAGGAAGGAGAGGGGTTGAGAAAAAGTCACCGACACGGCAGGAACCTGTGTCCTGAGTGGACTCATGCTTCCCAGCAATCTTAGAGGTCCTTGTTGTGAGCAGATGCTGTGTAGACTCCAAACATCAGAACAAATTCCATTTAGCATGTGAGATGGCAGAGGCAGCTCCAGCTGCACAGGGCTAAGGGTGAGAAGTGGAGATCTCGGGGCTTTGGAAACTGACAAATGGCTGTGGACAGGCCTAGGCCCTAATGCTGGGCAAAGGAGTGACATCACAGGTGAGCAGACTGTGTACTCAACAGTCCCAGTGGATCTTTTATAGCCACAGCATTTTTATCATGGTAATTTTTTTGCAGGTTATAGCAAGGTGCCCTGTAAAAGACGTAGCTTTTCTTTTCCATTTCACAATTTAAGTCATCATTTGCAAGGGTGATGGGGCTGTAAATCAGAATTCAAATGGCAGATCTTTGAGGGTAGATAAGTTTAAAAAATTCTTTTAATTCTTAAAATATATGCTTTAAGGACCAAGACGTATTGTTAGACAGGCCAAGGGCCACTTTCTACGATGCTTTATAATGAGACCCTAGCTATCAACAGAGGCTGGCTCTGTGCAATTTTCACTTTTTGTATTTATGCAAAAAAGTATGTGCTGCAGTTGTGATGGTTGTTTTTAATTTTCAACATGATGCAACCTAATAGCACCTAGGAAGAGAGTCTCAGTGAGGGACTGTCAACATTGGGTTGGCCATGTCTGCGGGGGGGGGGATTATTTTGATTAGTTTAACAGATCTGGAAAGACCCAACCCACTGTGGGTGGCGCCACTCCCTAGGCAGAGGGTCCTGACAGAGTGGAGACATCCAGATAAGCACAGGTTAGCAAGTGAGCATGCCCACATCCATTGAACTCATTGTTCACATCCTGGGGATGTGATGTTTGAAGTCTCTGCCTTGACTTCCCCAAAACGATTGACTGGAACCTGAAACTGTGAACTGAAATAAATCCCTTTCTTTCTCAGTTGTTTTGGTCCAAGTATTTTTATCACAACAGCAAAGATAGAACCAGAACAGCCTTCCTAACAAAAGCAAAGTTAATTGGATCCAGTGGGTTAGTATAAAAAGAAAAAGAGGATGTAAAGGGAGCGTGCCAAAGTTTTGGGGGGAAATAAGAGTGGAATATGATCATGTCTTATCACATACATGACCAAGATTCACAAACAATATCTTTTAAATAAACTGAAATAAAGATGTGCCAGGTGGTGATGGTGTACACCTTTAATTCCAGCACTCAAGAGTCAGAAGCAGGCAGATTCCTGTGAGATTGAAGCCAGCCTGGTCTACAGAGTTCAGAACAACCAGGGCTACTCAGAGAAATCCTGTCTAGAAAGACCAATAATAATAATAAAGATATAGAAACTGAAAGTTATTCTGCTGTTGCTGTGATTGAACACCCCAATAAGAACAGCCCAAGGAAAAAAAAAGGTTTGCTTTGGCTCACAGCCTAAGGGTACAGCTCATCACAGCACGGGAGTCATGGCAGGAGGCACTCGAAGCATTAGGTCATATTGCACCCACAGGAAACTGAGAGCAATGGATGCTGGCACTCAGCTCACAGTCTGCACTTGCACAGTCCAGCCTAAGGAATGGTGCCACCCACATTTAGGGTGGACTTTTCCACTTCACTTGACATAGTGAAGAAACACCCACCACATGCACACCCAGAGGCTCAATGAGCCTAGCTAACCCCTCACAGGTGTGCCTAATGGTGTGTCTCCTGAGTGATTCCAGCCATCCCAGTGTCTATGTTCCTTCTGTCCTCGTCTTGTACCCTGTGAGCTAGAGAATGTTAGCTATGAGGCATCTTGAATGGAACATGGCTTTGTAGGACTAAACTCGTGGGATTACAGGAATTTTTGAAATACTCGCTGGTATTTCCTCAGCATTCTCTGCACCCAGGACAACCTTGCCCTGACTTGCCTCTGTAAAGCCAAATTTAAGTTGTTCAACTTAATAATTGATGAAGCTTCTCCTCTGTGGGCACCAAGAAGATGTGACATTATCACCTCTCCTCCTCATCACTGATGGATACTCAAAGTCCACTACTGTGCCTTTGCAGGGTTGTGCTGCAGGCCTGCAACAGGTTACATGAAAGGTATCTAAAGAGGATGATGAACTGTGCTCCAAACCCCTGTCATCTCTGGAACTGGCTTACATTAACTTCAAAAAGGAATCTCTCAACGTGTCAATCTCTGCTCTGATTTCCCTGATATATGTACTAATACATATATATGTACATATACATCCTATATATCATTAGCACATGATATATGTAGTTCAGGTAAGGGAGGTTTGTGTCACCATACTTCTCACAATGAAATTTATGCTGAATTTTGCAACTGGTTCTCTGGGCCCTTCTAGAATCCACCTTGAGATAAAGAGAGAGAGAATGGAAACAAATTGCTTGAAGCCCAGTTTCAGAAGTGTGATCAGGGACAGCTGTGAGCAGCTGTGACTTTTTAATGTGTGACTCTGAGGCACGTTCAACGTTTGGAATCACTTGCCAAATTTGGGAGCCCTTTTAAGTACTTTTTTTTTTTCTAAAGAGCCATTTGTTCCAAGCCTTTGCCTTTTTGAACAAGGCTCCAAAGTTAATGAGGAAGCTGGGAAGCATTTAGCATCTGATGCAGTGGGGCTTTCTGCATATTCAGAAGATGCTTTTGTTCGGGTTTGGTCACATATGTGGAATCCAAATCTTTACAGCTCACACCACAGGAGCTGGTTAGAAATCCTTCCCCCACTAAGAAGCTAGAGGATGGCCTGGTGATACGGCACAACGGATAAAGGTGCTTGATGCCAAGCCTGATGACCTGGGTTCAATCCCGAGGACCTACATGATAGAGGCGAGAACTGATTCACTCAAGTTGTCCTCTGTTGTTTTTTTTTTAAATTTTATTTATTTATTATGTATACAGTATTCTCAGTATTCTGTCAGAATGTATGCCTGCACACCAGAAGAGGGCACCAGATCTCATTACAGATGGTTGTGAGCCACCATGTGGTTGCTGGGAATTGAACTCAGGACCTTTGGAAGAGCAGGCAGTGCTCTTAACCACTGAGCCATCTCTCCAGCCCCTCAAGTTGTCCTCTGAACTCCACACATGATGCAACACACACACACACACACACACACACACACACACACACACACACACACACGAGGTGGGGGTTGGACAAATAAAATAATCAAAATTGGGAAGAAGATGGAGAATTAATAGGAGAATTAACAGCGTGCTTATGAAGGTATCTGCAGAATTTGGGCCAATTTGGATAATGGGGATGAGTCTCTTTAAGAAGGGCTGCTCCCTGATCTCTTGATCTCCTCCCCAAGAGATTGTAACTGATAAGCCAGACTGGATCAGTCAGAGAGAAGAGAGGGTGTCTTAGTTAAGGTTACTTATTGCTATGATGAAACAGCATGACTAGAAACAACTTGGGAAGGAAAGGGTTTATTTCACTCACAGATTCCTGTAACAGTGAGGGCAGGAACTTAAGCAGGAGCTGATACAGACACCACAGAAAAGCGCTGCTTACTGGCTTGCTCCCCATGGCTTGCTTTCTTATGAGCCCAGGGCCTATAGGCTTGCTTACAGCCCCACCTTATGGGAGCATTATCTTAATTGAAATCCCCTCCTCTCAGATGACTTTAGCTTGGGTCAAGTTGACATAAAACTATCCATCACTGGGAGTCTGCAGGGGATAGGCCCCCAGAAGCCATATAAAGTCCACCTGGAGTCCCTGGATCCGCTCTTACCCTGGGGTCCCTCATGTGCCCTTGGTGGGGGTTGTTCGTCTGTGCTAATCAAGTCTGTCAGTTTTTGTTCTTTCTCTTAGTAACTGTTGCTTTCACTCTGCGAGCTGCCCTCAGGGTCTGTAACTGTTACCTTGTGTTTAGGATCACTAAGATCATCTCCACCTTAAATCTGTAACTGTTATTTTCTATCAGTACCCTCAAGTCCCCTGCCTCAGCTTTCTAACCGCCTCTCTTCAATACTCACTTTCATTTTCTGTGTGGGTCTCCTTTCCAGTACCAATAATTCTTTGTTAGTCCCACAAACAAATTCTGTGGTCCCCCTAGATGGCCACCCATAATCCAAGACATGCCCACCCCTCCACCCATCCTCCCCACTCCACCTCCGCAAACCAGATAACTCTGAGGAGCTGACAGGTGGTGCCCGGCTGCAGCCTTTCTCCCAAACATCTCTAAAGCATCAAGTCCCAGCCCCTCCTGGGAATGGACCCTTCCAAATAGAAAAGCCCTAAACCGGGACATTCTTACAGACGAAACAAGTACCCTCATATCCACATCACAGTCTAGCAAAGTCTACAGTTCTTTCTCTAGATGCCGCTTATCCAGGAATGCCCTTGGGTCTTTTTAAACACCTGCCTTTGCCAGAAATAGAAGAAAGCATAATGTCTGTGTCTCCTTAGGTGATGTCAGCCGACCTTGGCTCTGGTTCCTCATGGCACACCTCCCCCATAGATTCTCCCACAAGAGCCTTTAGAGCAAACCCTGCTACCTGGGAAGCTGGAAACTTTCCTTCAGACAATGCCATGTTGTTATTTCTAACAAACTCTTAGCTTTGAGGTGGATCTGACTCCATCTCTCTCTCTCAAACTCAATCTCTTGAACTTGGGAGCCTAAACTGCATGACTGGGCCTTCTTATTGGGGATGGAAATTTGAGGCAAATCCTTCCTTTCCTACCTCCAAGTGTCCATGCAGTGGCCTGGGTAAGGGAACTGCTATCCTCTCTTTCTTCTGCCCCATGTTATGAGTGAACGGTATTGTCTCCATTCTCGGGACCACCAGGTAAAGATAATCCATCCACAGGAACCTATAACTAATAAAAGGCACAATGTAGTCATATTGGGGCAAGGAGGCTTTCTTAATCTTAATAAATCAACTGTGGAAGGCATCTGAATGTACTCCTAACAGAAGGAACCCCTGAAGAGATACCAGGAAGATAAAGGAAGGGCGTAAATGACAAACAAGTATGGAGGATGTTGGCTGAGACAAAGGGGTCCCCTGGGGGCTTTCATAACTTTGGAAGATTATATGACCATTTTAGGAGGGCTACTGGAGACACGGCTAAGAGAGGGGACCCACACACCCAAAAGAAAAATATATAAGTTTTTCTGAGGTGGGACATGGTCTGTTCTGTGCAACGGAAGCAGAAATTACAAAATCCTAAAGAGGAACTCAGATCAGGGCTCTGAAGGATGGTGGGTGAGGAGACTGGACAAGAACACAAGTCATGAGATGGGGTGCCAGATACCCAGGGAGCTCCTGGCCGTGTGGTGAGATCTGCCAATCCAGCCCAGAGTCCTGTGTCTGGGAAAGTGAATTAGAAATGTTCAGACTGGTATTAGAAATGTTCAGACTGGTGGCAGGTGTCTAGGCCAGGATTCTGGAGTCCCAGAGGCTGATAAAAGTGGGGGAAAGAGAGATGGGATGATTTGAGTATAATCGAGAAAGACTGCATTGCTCACAACTGAGCTCCCAGGACAGACTAGGGGAAAATGTAAAAAGAAAAGAGAGAGAGAGAGAGAAAGAGAGAGATAAGCTGGTTTCTCACTCATTGTTTGGAAATTGGTAGAATGAGATATTTCACTTCCTTTCCCTTCCACAGTACTGCTTTTGTTTGGACACAGCCCAGGCTGGTGGCTGTAAGGAGTGAAAAACAACCAGAACCAATGCCCACCCCACCCCCAAATTAATGTAAATCAGTTGATTTTTAAACCATTTTTTGTTTTACTTATATGAGTCTTCTGTCTAAATGTGTGTATGATATATATACATATATGTGTGTGTGCGTGTATATTTGTATATATATGCATGTCTAATGCCTGTGGAGGCCAGAAGAGGACATTGGATCCCCTGGAACTGGAGTTACAGATGTTTATGAGCCACCATATGAGTGCTGAGAACTGATCCCGGGTGCTCTGAAAGAACAGCCAGTGCTCCTAACCACTAAGCCATCTCTCCTTGAGTCAGTTGAATTTTAAAGCTTACAGGAGGGTTGGGATGTCTCAGAGATTAGAGGATTTGTCTTCTGGCACAAACATGAAGACCAGAGTTCAAATCTCCAGTGACATTCAAATCAATGGCAATGCCTTGGTACAGTGGTCCATCTGTAATTCCAGGCCTGAAAGGTGGTGACAGAGAATCCCCAGAGCAAGGCAGCTAGCAAGACTAGACAAACCAAGCTCTGGGTTTGATTGAGAGGCCCTGCCTCAGTGAATGAGGTAGAAAAGTGGTAGAGAATCATTCCTGACATCAACCTCTGGTCTCCACATACACACGCACACACAAATGCAAGCATGCATGCCTACAATCGCCTGCATGCACATGCGCACACACACACACACACACCAGTCAAAAATGAAAATAAACCAATGGAAAGCATTACCAGCCTGGAGTCTCTTATGCTGAAAACAGTTTTTGGCCACTTCCCAGCAGTGTTGTTCAAGTTAACATCCCATCAGTCTGAGATGCAACAGATCTGCATTTCAGAATTATTCCTTGGCCTTCAGACTCCAGGAAATCCTATTACTGACACTCTGAGTGATCCCAGAAGAACATCAGTCACGAAGTGCAAACTTCTTCCCTGAATTTCACCCTCCATGTTAAGCCATCCCTAATTGCTAGATCTACATTTCCAGGAGACGGTTCCTGGTGTCATCCTTGCAAAGAGAAGAAACACCAGGCTCTGGTAGGCAGCGATGGGATGGGGAGTGGTTTAGACTCTGCAGAGCCCTCTGTGGGTTAGAAGAATCCTAGCCAAAGGGCGTGCATTTTGGAGCCTTATGCTCTTTATCTTTTACCATGTTCTCTACCATCTCAGGTGAAATCTTTGATCCTAAAACATCTTCTTTTCCAGTGAGTCTTGTGAATCTTAGTCCACCAGCAAAACCAGTTTCCCTGGTGCTTGGCTCTGCCCCCCCCCCCCCGCTACGCTCTGCATGTGTCTACTTTTGACCACAAGAGAAATGCTGCCTGCAACTCTACCTCCCAGTCTCCTTGCCAGTGTCTCCACCACCTCATGGCTCCACCTCCAGTCCACAGGGGAGCTCAGGGGGAAGCATCCTCAGGTAGACTGTCACTCTCTGCTTGCCTTTCTGTCTAAGCTAGAATTTTCCCAGTTACATTAACCTGCCTGTTGTGTTCTTTTACAAACCAGCGCAAAGGTCCAACAGAGATGGAAAAAAAAATGACTCATGAGTGAGACCCCTCTGATTAGAACTTGTTTTCATGAAAAGGAACCTGAAACACAGGGAAATTGAGGCACACAGTGATTTCATGACAGAGCCAAGGACATGAATGGGGGCCATGGAGTCCAATCTATGCATTCCATGAACAAAGCAACCAGCCATCCTAGGTGGTTCAGCATTTGCCAAAGTTTTAGTGGCGAATCCAGAAATGCTATGTGTGTGTGTGGGGGGGGGGGGGTTAGTGTGTGTGTGTGTGTGTGTGTGTGTGTGTGTGTTCACGTGCACACATGTGTCCGTGCACATGCAAGGTCAGGGTTTCTTTCCTCAGGAGCCACTGACTTGATTTTGTTTGTTTGTATGTGACTGGAATTCACTTGAATGTAAGTTGCTATAAATAACAGCAAAGAAAAGAGGCAGAGATGGGGTGCACATGGTCAGGTGGGTATCATTAAACCACGTTCAGAAGCCTTGGGGTTCTCAATGACAAGAGTCACCCAATCATGTTTGCAACAAAGGAAATCTTGACAACAACAATAGCACTTCACTGTTGACTTGCAGACACCTGTGTCCTTTAAAGCTAAAAGCCCTTCCTAGCCTCACAATAAATCTTTTTTAATAAAAAGAAAATCACTGATTCCTATTATTTTCTTTCTATTGTTTTACTGCATGCAAACATTAGAACTGGGGGGCCTGATTCTAACTCAGTGGTTAAGTACTTGATGCTCTTGCAGAGGATACAAGTTCGGTTCCCAGCACCCACGTGGCAGGTCACAATTGCCCACATCTCCAGTTTTAGGAAATCTGTCACCTTTTCCTAAATTCTATGGCTGTTGTATACACATGGTGCAAAGACATGCATGCAAGGAAAACACTCACAGGTAAAAGTGAATCCTTTTCAAAAGAATTAAAATAACTAAATAACTGCATCTTCCACCAAGTTTCCCCAAATGTTAATACCTTGATGTGTTTGCTTTTAAGCTTTTATTTTCAAAATTGGTAGCTATACTCTAATTGTATGGTAGAGGAAATGTAATTAGCCCGTCAAACGCATCCTTTCGTGGATAGTTTAGCTTAGGACAAACCAAGAGTTTGTCCTAGGTAAAGGAAATAAATAAAACACATGAAATTATAGAGCAGCTGGTGCCTGTCAAAGACAACGCTGTGATGGTCCCACATGAAAGCTGTCAGTCTCAGGAACAGGCTCCCAACCAAATGACACGCTTTAATGAAAAGCACATCATTTTGCCAAAGGTTTCTGCTCTTATGTTGCATCTTTTAATGAAAATTCTGCAAAACTAAAGTGAATGGCATTAGGCTGTGTTTCAAAAACACATAATTCATCTTAAAGTTAGGGGC
The DNA here is from genome assembly GCA_004026605.1 of Ondatra zibethicus. NCBI lineage: Eukaryota > Metazoa > Chordata > Mammalia > Rodentia > Cricetidae > Ondatra > Ondatra zibethicus. Next base: position 59,378 of record PVIU01002492.1, on the reverse strand, counting down.
CATGGGGCTGAGAAGGTGGCTCAGTTGATAAAGTGCTTAACTGTATAAGCACGAAAACTTGAGTTCTGATCCCTTTTCAAACCCCTGGAAAAGTAGGAGAAAGGTAGGGGGAAATCCTACCTATAGATCCTGGTGCCAGGGGCATAAAGACAGGAGAATCCCTGGTGCTTGATGGCCGGCTAGGGTAGTCTCGCTGGTGAGGCTTTAGATTGAATGAGAGAGCTTGTCTCTAATAAAAAGGGGAGAGAAACTGAGGAAAACACCCAAAATAGACCCCTGGTCTCTACCCACCTCACACACATATATACATCAGCATGACAATCTGTAGAACAAATATTATACTACCAAATTATATTTGAGGGGCTGTAGAATTGTCTCAGTGGTTAAGAGCACTTACTGCTCTTCCAGAGGACCCAAGTTTGATTCTCAGCACCCACATGGTGGCTCACCATCTGTAGCTCCAGTTCCTGGGGATCTGATGCCCTCTTCTGGCTTTTCTGGGCACTGCATACATATGAGGCACTTGCATACATGCAGGCAAAGCACTCATACAATATGTTTTTAAAACAAAATGACATTTTTTATAATTCAAGGAAATAATCTAGTGATCCAGGCTACATTCATTTGTTCATTTATGTATGCACTATCTACTTGTTAACCTACTTATTTCCTGAATTATATTTTCCAGTTTGGCTTTACCGGTCTCCCAAACTCTTTAAAAGAGTTTTCTCTAGCTGAAGAAAGCAGAAGCCATAGAGTACATCAGTCTCAGAAAAACAAGAAAGGCTAACAGCATCATTGCTAGCACTGTGGCCAAGGACGGTGGGATACTACATGTACAAAGTAGGACCCAAGAGACAGTCCTCGGGGAAGTGGGGGCTTTAGGACTATAGTTGCGAGAAGCTGTATCGTCTCAACTACGTGAGTGAAGCTGGAACTGATTCTCCCTGATGCCTCTGGATGAGAGAGAGATTGGATGAATACCTTGTTATGAGTCTGCTGAGACCCCCAGACAAAACACATCCATGCCGAAGTGTGGGATGTTCTGATCTGCAGAGCTGTGAGGTGAGACAGTGTGTGTGTGTGTGCGTGTGTGCATGTGTGCGTGCGTGCGTGTGTGTGTGTGCATGTGTGTATGTGCAGGTGCATGTGTGTGTGCGTGCGTGTGCATGTGTGTGTGGTTTTTCCTTAATTCCATCTCTGCTTAGGTTTTTCTGTACCCCATCTGCTCAGATCTCCTTTCCTTAGAAGCCGTTCCTCCCCTCTCCCCATCTGCATCCAGGTCACTGGGCGTCCATCTCTCTCCCCACCTGCTACCTTTCATGGACCCAGAGGTCACATGACTATGTAATCATTCTATTCATATTAAGACCCACTTCTGGGGTATCAGCCTAGGACTCTATGCTCATGGGCTCTATGTGGACTGTGATTACGAGCACACCGGAGAAGACATTTTCATTTCTGATGTGGGTACCCACACAGTCACAACTTCTAGACCAAATGCCTGGAGGCCAGGAGCTCAAGCCTACAGATTCCATGGTGCAGAAGTCACTGCTACGTTTTTACCTTTAACCTTTTCAACATGGATGTTCCGCCTTTTCTCACCCACCTCGAACAGATCCCAGAACCTGTAACCATCTCGTTGGCAAATTACCCTCATCCTATTTCATGGTCAGCACACATTTAATTATTATTTGACCCTCTTGTCAATATGAATATGTATTTACAAAGGTCAGCCCTGAAGTAATTTCACTAATGAGCTAAACATCTTCCCGGTTTGAATTTGCAAAAGTATCAATGCAAAGGAGAGGACTATGACTGTTTGTTTTACTGTTTTATCTTGTCAGCTGTGGTGGTTTGCATGAAAACTGTCCTCCACATGCTTAGGTGTTTGTCCTCCTAGACAGTGTCAATTTACATTCATGAAATTTATATACGAAACTTTATATATCCATATAAATCTTATTTTTGTTTTTATAAGGTTTATTTTCATTCCTCCCTTCTGTGTGTGTGTGTGTGAGCATGTGTGCGTGGGTGTGCGTGTACAATGTTGTCCCCAGAGACCAGAAGAGGGTGTCAGATTCCCTGGAGCTAGAGTTATAGGCAGTTGTGAACCTGCCATTGTGGGTGCTGTGAACTGCACCCAGGTCCTCTGGAAGAGCATCCAGTGTTCTTAACCTCTGCATCATCTCTCCAGCCTAACAACTTTCTCCTGAACAAATGCTAAACTCACTGTCAAGTGGAGGTGGTGTTAAATGTAAAGAATCTATGAATGAGATTAAACCAGTTAGTAGACTTCAGCCTGTCCTTAGGAGGCCGTTTCTCCAGTACATGTGAAACTGGAAGGGACCGCAATGTCAGCAGTGATTACCTGAGCCTGTCGCATGCCAGGGTGTGTGGTGCTTACAAAAATTGTTCAAGTGCTGAAAGCAGGCTCCAAGAGCTCTCTACGTAGATCCAATTTGAACTCAGTTTAAAACATATCTTAAAATAGATCAGAACCAAGACTCAGTCAGGAAGCCTTCTGGGGGAAGAGGGCAGGACAGAAGAGTGACAGGTGGCTTTAAAGCAGAGAAGAGAGTGGCTTTCTGTGGCTCCATCATCCCAGCCTATTAGGGGACATCTTTGATTCTGGGTGAACTTATTATATACACCTTATTGACACCACCCTCCAAGTCACCACCATCCTTTACCGTGCTTAGGACTTTCAGGGGCCTCCCTGCCTGCCCTTCAAGGACAGGGACATTTTTATACCCGTGCTGGGAGAGCGGCTGGCTGAGCTGGTAGCTGTCCACCCCTCTGGGAATGGCTTCAGCTGCAGAGCAGTGCCTCAGCCAAGTCTGTGTCCTCTCTTAGGCAACCGCATTTGGTGACTGACTGATGCAGGAATGAAAACCTTGGCTAGCTTAGCCTCACTAGGGAAATTCCCTAAGCCACCCTGTCACAGAACGTCCTTGTGGAGTCAACTAAAGCTTTCTTTAGAACTTCACCGCTATTCAGCATTGTTGGTCCCCCCCCCGCCGCCCGCCCCCGCACGTCCAGTTCCATCTGCCTTTCCACAGGTGTGGTCCCCAGAGTATGATTTAATAAACATCCTCTATCTTGGAAGCTTTCCCTGGCTCAGATGGCCCAAGCTGTGATGATCACCATGGCTGATGCTTCATAGGCATCAGTGACTTTGGCCAGGCATGATGCTCACATAGACATGATCTCATCCTACTTCCAAGTGCCTGTGACCTGGGCCCTTAAATACAGCTTAAGAAGGAGCAATCTGAGACTTAGAGACTCGGAGAATCAAAGATGTAAACTTAGAATTATAAGCACTACTCTGTGGACACCAAATTACAGGCCATGTACATATGTCTTCTGTCTCCTGGCATGCCAGAACAGGCACATTTAAGGGACTTGCTGTACATAAACTTAGAATTCTCTGAATGTATTTTCTGTGAGGTGTCCCTACGCATGCTCTGTATGTATTCTCAGATGGCTATGTACTGTGTATTCCCCCTGTACCTCGGTTCACTGAACTCTTGGTACTCTCTTATAGAAATAGATATGAGCTCCTCTGAGAACGATTCAAACTCTAGAGCGCATTTCACCTCCTGGGAACACCCCTGTTTGCCTGCATCCCTACAACACGCTTTGTCTGGAGATGAAATATGTGGCTGAGGACCAGTGAGCTGTATCCAACTCAGCTTATGATGGTGAGCTAGACAGAAGTGCCATGCTGAGGTTAGGGAGTGGAGACTGGGGAAAAACCGACTGAATCCTGCAGAGGGCCGTGTGCACGGAACATCAGTCAATCGTTCCTCTGAAAGGCTTGATGTTAATCCTGAGCCCTTGTGAGTCATGAAATTTCCCCAGATCTCTCCTCTCGGCACCTACACGAGTCATCTGTTCAGGGAACATTCATCTTGGACCCTCCGTGCATAACAAAGAGGCACAGAGACAAAATTAAGACACAGAGGAGGAATGCATTCATAACAGGGTATACACTGTGCTTGGGATCTGTCTCAAGGTTCCCCAAATCAGCTCATTTAAAATGTTGCTTGGAAAATACACAGGATTTGGTATTCAGTCGCCCTCATGAATGCAGTTTCCCACAGCACATGGCTACACAGACAAGGCAACAAGGGTGAAAGACACATGTAATAAAATCTAGAGAAAACCAGAAGTCTTCTTCCAGTGCTTATATTAGGGTGTGCTTATTTTTTCCATCATGAGTCATGCCAACCAGTGTGAAACATCCTGCACCAGAGATGCCCATTAGAGACTCCAGGACCAGAGCATATATTGAGAGCCATGCACACAAGCACCTCCTAAAAGTAGGCACTCAGTATAGCCATAGTGTGTGAATTAACAGAGAGATGCAGGAAGTCATTGATCTGAGTACCATGTGCTGTCTGTAGGAAGCCCTCTTGGGGTCTGGTTGGGAATTCTTTCATGTGTAGCACTCAATATGAGTGTGTGAATAAGCACATTCACAAAGAGACAGGGAGGGCCTTGTGGACAAGGGGGGCATGAGCCTAGTTCACATCAGCCCTAGCTGCAAGCATATTATATGGGCCAATTGTCTGTAGTGCTATGGGATATGGTAACTTTGGGCTGGGATCAACTACTTATGTCTATTGTAGATGGAAAATGGCCCGGTGATGATGGCACCCACACTGTGTGTAGTGTTTGTCACCGACACACCTTTCTTTGATTCTGGTGTACATACGTTTCTCGGGTCCCTTTCTTCACATTGGCCCGCATAGTTATGGTGGCTGTCTTCCTACACCTTGCCTTTTCCAATGAGAAGGCTATACATACCATAGGCATTTCTCAGACCAATGCGGCCAGGAGTGGACACTGTTAACAGGTCAAACTGGTTCATAGGTTAAATGCATCCAGAAAAGGTATTGCATTTGGGGAACACTATGAGATTAAATGTAAAATTCAGGCTTCTAACTTCACTTGGAAAAAGCAGAAAATAGGATAAAATTAAATTTACATGTTTGAATGGCAACCACTGACTGGAAATTGGTTAAGTGTGTGAAGTGTGTGCATAGGCGACTTTTGAGTTAAGATCTACCGAGTGATACTTAGTAAATTATTTGAAGATGTGGGTTGGGAGGGAGTATTCTGAATAAGCTACAACAATCTACAATTAGGGAATATGTTATGTAAACTTCTAAATTACTATATGCTTCTTAAATGGAGAGAACTGAACCCAATGGACCGTGGTTCGCCAGTGGTCATTGCTGGTGACATAAAGCCTGCACAGGGAGGCAGCCAGCTTTCCTGTCTATTCTCCACAAGCTTTGTCTCCTCTGGATTTGGTTTTAGAATCCATAGGCAAGGAAGAATGGGCGCTGGGGAGTTGACTCAGTCAGCAGAGTGCTTGCTTTGCACTTGAAAGCCAGAGCTCAATCCCTAGGATCCATTTGAAAAGTTGAGGATAGTGATGCACATCTGTAATCCCAGCACCGGGGAGGCTGAGGCAGACAGACTTCTGGGGCTTGCTGACCAGTTAGCCTGGCCTGCATGGTGAGTTCCAGGCCATTGAGAGACCATATATCAAAACCAAGGTCTGTAGTACCTGTATTAATTAGGGTTTCTATTGCTTTAAAAGAGATACATGATCAGAACAATTCTTATAAAGGAAAAAGACTCAATTGGGGTGGTTTACATTTCCAGAGGTTTAGTCCATTATCATCATAGTGTGACAAGGTGGCCTGCAGGCAGACATGGTGATGGAGAAGTAGCTGAGAGTCCTATATCTTGACTCACATACAACAGGAAGTGATCTGAGACACTGGGTGTGGCTTGAGCATAAATGAGACCTCAGAGCCCACCTCCACAGTGACACACTTCCTCCAACAGGACCACACCTACTCCAACAAGGCCACACCTCCTAATAGAGCTACTCCCTTTGGTGCCATTTTCTTCAAACCTCTACATTCCATTTCCCAGCCCCCAAAGGCTTGTAGCCATATCATAATGCAAAAATGCACTTAGTCTAACTTCAACAGTTCCCATAATCTATCACAGTCTCAACAATGTTGAAAAGTCCAAAGTTCAAAGTCTCTTCTGAGATTCCTGCAATCTCTTAACTGTAATCCCCTATAAAATCAAAATACATATCACACACTTCCAAAATATAATGACATAGGATATATACTAATATTACAAAATATAGAAAAAGGAGCCTAGTTGTCTTCTGGTCTATACATACACGCAAGCACATTCATGCCTGTGTACCTACCCACACATGTACATGCACGTGAAACATGTGTGTGTGTGCGTGCGCGCACACACACACACACACACACACACACGTAGACATGTCTGCTGAGGTATCCCTTTGGATATGAGGTTTCATATTCTCATCTATGACTTCCTTGACAGCAGTATCCTAGCAGATCAACACTTCAGTTGGATTTCTCCTTCCTTAGGAAAGTATCTGTGTCTTTGATAAGCATCCCTGTTATCCTATTTGGGTCAGACAAATCCCGCAAACATCTATCAAGTTGATCCACTTGTCACTTTGGTTTCTCAGTAAAATCAAAAATATGTATTAATCTTTAATTTATAACAAACCTTCGAGTCCTGAATCTCATTACATTCCATGGGGCTGAAAGTCAGGCTCTGTTTTGATCCACAGATGTCTTTGGCAACTACCTGGTACCACATTTATTCAGTGCATTGAGTAAAACCATCCCTGCTATCTGCTAAGGGGATTAAATTGTTCAGACCCCTTAAAAAGTCTGTTAACTACTCCCAACTTTTTCAGAGAACACTTTTCTTATTTCAAAAATATTTGTCTCACTCACTACCCTTCCCATGTGCTCTGAAGAGTTCCCTACAGACTGCCCACTTATTTTCTGTTTTAAGCATTCTATTCCACTTATTGCAAAGTTACTTTGTTCAGCAAGTAAAGCAGGCAGTAGTCAAAATTGATACTCACTCTCATACCACATACAACACATATGTTACAAATAAAAAAATCCACAACTGGCCCTTCATATCTGGAGGTTCCATACCCACAAGCCCAACCATCTGTATTTAGAAAATATTGCAAAGGGTTATGTCTGTGTTAAACCTTGTTGTGAGAGTTCCCTTCCTGGGGGAGACATAAGTTATGTCCTTCTACAGTCCCAATAACAAACCAAAGTGCAATTCCCCCAAGTTCCACTCTGGGTAGTTGTCTTAGTCACTATTCGTTGCTGTGAAGAGACGTCATGACCATGGCAACTCTTATAAAGGGAAGCATTTAATTGGGGCTGGCTTAAAGGTTCAGAGGTTTAGTTCATTGTCATCATGGCAGGAAGTGTGGTGGCAGGCAGGCAGACAAAGTGCTGGAGAAGTAGCTTGATAGTTCTACATCCAGATCCGCAGGCAGAGGAAAGAGACAGACACTGGGCATGGTTTGAGCATTTGAAACCTCAAAGCCTACAGCAAGTACCATACTTCCTCTAACAAGGCCACTCCCACTCCAACAAGACCACACCTCCTAATCCCTCTCAAGTAGTGCCATTCGCTAATGACCAAGCATTCAGATACTTGAGCCAATGGGAGTCAGTCCTATTCAAACTACCACAGGAACCAGTGAGTTTATTGGGCCAATAAGCCTGGTATCCACCCCTGCTATGAAGGCATGTCAATCAACAAGCCCAGCTGAGGGGATCTCACAAGCAACTGCTGCTGACCTGAGGGAGGGGGCAACTGTTCTGCTCAGAGGACCTAGTTCTGCACCAAATATGGCTGGTAATTTTCCCTGTCAGTATTCCCTGATTAATATGGTAATAGTGTCAATAAGTTACATAATACTTGCATTGTATTATCTAGTATTTGGAATCTACAAATGATGTAAGATGTATGGAAAATTGTCTACATTTAGCTGTGAGAAAAAAATGTTTTATACAAGGAGATTGAACATGAAGAGATTTTTATATGGGGCTGATGGGACTGAAATCAATTCCCTATGGATACCATGAGATGATTTTAAAAGTAAGTATGTAGACTTCATATTTGTATAACGTTATATGCACTGACCCAAACTTCCCAATCAGCATGAGCAAAAATCAAGAGTGTACGCTAGAGAAAATGCCTCATTGGTAAAGTTAGAGAGAAGGATCCAGATTGGGCATGGCATGGTAAATTCAGAAAAACCCAACTATCCATAGGCGTGTTCCCTAATGGCTAGAATGTTCTAGAAGGTGCAGAGGCAGAGGCCAATGGTCAGCGTGAGGGCATGGGAACGGCCAGCCATGGGCAAGTGAGGCCAGACTGCTACTCATATCTATATAGTTCAGAGGCTAGTCTGCCTGGCCTCTCCCAGATTCCTCCTCAGGGCATGATTGATGCTGGTGAAGGGTGAAGGAAGGTTGCTATGAAGGTAATAACAGAGGGACCTTTGCTCTGAAGGCCCTTTCTAGATCTTGTTGTCAAGGTGTCATCATTCAGTGGGGTGACTGTAATTATGGATCCTGTATGTTCCCAGGCAAGAGTGGGTGATAAAGGTGATAGACCAGCCAGAGGTCAGGTTACCCTCTCTCTGAGCCCTTCGGTAAAGAGAAACCAAATGGCAAAATATCCATAAATGCCTCAGCAACAGATGTGGCCCTAAAATTGAAGCGCCCAATAAAGTGACTCTGTGTAGAGCAAAAACAAACTCCCAGAAGGAGCAATCTCTGAGTGGGTTTGCTTTGTAAAGAAGTCGCCCTTTTTATGACGAGCTGACTTTGAAGGCTGAACTGCAGAGACTGTAGCAGTCATATTTTAATCAGAACATCTCTGCTCCTGGGAAGGGGAGGGCAAAGGGGATTGCTCAGCTCTATGCATCATTGCTACTCCCAACATGTTTGCTGGGTCAGGTTTGCCCTTTGGGTGGCAGGTTGGTCCTAGGCTGGGCGTCTTGTCAACAGCCTTGCCCTCTAAGTGGCAGTGGAGGAGGAGGCTTAAAGATTGGAAGCACAGGGAGGCTGAAGTTGGTCTGAACAATCCAAGGTGGCTTTTCCTGGGACTCCCTTCAAGCTAATAGTCCAATCCCAGCAGAGCATCCTCCCTTCCCTCCTGCTGCTAATTTGGTCCCAGGAGTCTGGGTCAGCACCCCTACTCTGCCCATCACTGCCTGTCTATCAGAAAGAGCAGAGTCAGGATAAGAATATACAGCAAATTTTCCTTACCAGAGCTTAGGGTCAGACAGCTGTCACCACCAAAGCTAAAGGCTTCAGTTAAATCAGTCAGGAATGATGGAGGCCATCATGAAGGGTGATTGACAGATTAGGGGTGATGGGGTCAGACCTATGCTTCTGTGTTTGGGGCTTCTGTAAATTCATGAAGAAAACCAAGATCAATGGGCAGTATGGTGTCTGGGCATTACCACAAAGCCAAGCTCTTGGATTAACATCTTACTTTTACAACTGGACAGACAAAAGCAGCTTCCAAGTTATCATACTTGGGTGAGCTTGCGTGAGAATGAAAATTTAATAGAATATATGTGATATGTTGTATCACCAAGTGATGGTGAGGTTGTGGCAAAGCAGGGGAAGGAGCAGGGAGCACCATGTAGGGTTCTTATGTCTCAGCTCCCCTGCTTTTCCCATATACTCCTAAGCAGGATATAGTGACGCAGCCTCACACCAAGAGGAAGATGAGAGACAATACACAGCCTAGAAACAACAACAACAAAAACCAATGCTGTTTGCTGACACCGAGAGGAAGATGAGAAGCAATACACAGAACAAAACAACACTAGAAACAACAACAACAACAAAAACCAATACTGTTTGCTAACAAGTTTTCTTTTCATACCTCAGATCAAAGGTCTGAGCTGACTGTTCCTTCTCCCTGCCACCAGTCCCAAGGCTCCTTCTCTCTGTCTTGAGCACCCATCAGGTTGTTTAACCTAGGGGACCCACGGAGAAAGATTTGGTTCTATCTTATCTTGGAAGCATTGGGAGGTTTGTTTCACCAGAAGCTGTGTTGTAAGTTACCCTGGAGAAGTCAAAGCCATCAGAACATCAAAGTGAAAGACAATCCAAAAGACTGTGACCTGTGGAGTACAAACCTTCCTGAATGTTGTCAGCATGATGTCAAGCAGCCCAGTGTGAAAATCTGGGAGTAAACAATAACCGCTCACATGAATGAGAGAACAATACCACTGTTTGACTAGTTTGGGACCTCTCTTCCCTCATCATTAACCAGAAACGAAGTGACATTGCTGGCATAGCAGTCTCCATCGGATCTGCAGTTCTGGGTCAGCAAGCAATGACTCCACTCCTGTCCCATGATCATCACTACCGCCTAGTGGTCTCAGACACTGAGGATAAAACAGGCTGAGGGTGTGTTCCACAAAGATGCTCCCCGGCCTGGAGTCTAGTCTGCCTCATTTTTAAACTGGCTTTTATTGCTAAAGTCTATTTTTTTCATTGTATGAGGTACTAAGTTATATAAGGCATCCCAATAACTATATAACATATTTTGAATATTTGTGGGCCAAGTCCACCCACGACCCTCTTTTCTCCCTTCCACAATTCCATTTGTCCTCTAGGTCACCTTAGGCAATGTTGTGTCTACTTTCATGTCCTATCTACACACATGATTTTATGTATCTGTATAAAAATCTAACCACAAATAACAGGAAAAAAAACTTGTGATTTTGAAACTGACTTTGTTTAACCTGATCATCTCTAGCCACATCCGTCTTGCTGCAGTCTCCTTTAGAGCTGTACAGTTCTGGGGGATTGCCTCCTATGCCCTCCATGCAGTAGGAGAGTTGCAAGGAAAGCTGTGAGGATGGAGCAAGTTAGACGCGCACATCCCAGCAGGCGTTTGTCACTTCACACATTTGTCTGTTCCTTTTATCTTCGATGAAGATATTAAAGGGCTTGGGTGACAACACACCTTTCTTTTTGACACCATCATTGTGAGACTGACTTCCGCACCCAGACCCCATGCCCACCACAAAGACCAGCTCTTTGTGGTAAGATTTTCCTTTATCCTAATTCCCATTGCACCACCCTAGACCCCAGCAGGGGTACCCCCCCCCAACTGGCTGGAGGAGAGCTCGCCTGTGAAAAGAACAAAGAGGTAAATTCCAAACATCTATGTTGTAGAGATTAAAATTGTTTGGTTAAATTACATATTAACACTGAGAAACTTTATCTTGCTTCCTCTCCGTAGACTCAGAACCATGTTCTAGAAAGTTCCCCCTGCTGCCTCCAGCTCATATCCCCCACTGTCTCTGATTGATGGAGCTCACTAAGCAACCTGGCCAGCATTCTCACAGCCGGGGCAGGTTACCCAATGTTCTTCCTGAGGTTTCACTCCTTCAGCTGCCATCCAACCAGAAAAAAAAATTAAAAAATAAAAAGATGCCACATTCCTTGTTTTGATTCTTCTCTGTTTAATGCTCAGACTTATAAAGACAAACATGGAGAGGAGCTCGCTCCCATCAAAGGCGTCAAGCTCGGTGGGAAATTCCTACTGCTCCATTCATATATCCTTTACTTTAATGCCATTTCCAAGAGGGCGTTTTAATGAGTTAGTGAATTACATTCTTTTAAATATTTCAAAATGTGTTCATAAATTTAACATATCTGGCTCCTTTTAAAGCAGCGGCTAGAACTCATTAACATGGAAAGCACTCTCAAACACTTAAGGAGTCCTAATAAATCTCACAAGAGAAACTTCCAGAGAGCCCTTGACTTTTGCCTAGCACCCCACTCTTGTTGGTACTGATATAAACTCTCCTAAACTTCTCAACTTAAAATTACAAATCCAAAGTTAATTTCTCACCACAGGCACCTCGAGGCCATTCACTTGCCTGAGAGAATAAACGACCATAAATATACAGAGAAAATACTGTCTGATAATTACAATACTTATCATAAATAATACTAAGAAACAGATCTGGTTTTATTCAGCAATAACTTTTAAATTATTAAACTTCTTGGGTTCTAGGCTCAGTAAGAAAGCTCTTTGCCATCTTCAGAAAATTTAGATTATACTCCAAGAAATGCGGGATGCATCGTTCATTAGTAATTATGATTCCTATCTCAATGGATCAAAAGGCTGCCAGCTGGTCAACATTTAGGGTCAATACCATGATCTGCTGCCCACACACACTCTACCCTCATCCTTACCACCATGACTAACAGCATTATAGCCACCCTTCTAGAGTCTCCATAGAGACAGCTCCAGGACCAAACTGGAAGTTCTCCCATAATCCTGTTGATCTGACTGAGTTCAACCTGTGTCTCATCCCCACCTCAATGGTCATAATGGTTTTAACTCTTGCAGACTTTTCTTAAAAAGAGAGAGAGAGAGAGAGAGAGAGAGAGAGAGAGAGAGAGAAAGAGTATAGAATAAACAACCTTGTTAGATGAACTGATGTTTTAGTTTGGGTTTTTATTGCTGTGAAGAGACACCATGACCACAGCAACTCTTACAAAGAAAGCATTTAATTGAGGGTGTCTAGCTTACAATTCAGAGGTTCAGTCCAGTTATGACCAATGACGGGGAGTGAAGTGGTAAGCAAGTAGATGCGGTGCTGGAGCTGAGAATCTTACATCTTGACTCAGAGGGCACAGGAAGTCAACTGCCTGACACACTAACTGAAGCTTGAGCAAAAGACCTCAAAGCAGGGCCCCCACAGTGACACACTTCCAACAGAAGCTGTGGCCCAGTTTAGAGGGGTGCCCTCCAGCCTCAAGGTCTGGATTAAAGGCATGTGTCATCCAGCCTCCTCCAACAAAACTACACTCCCTAATAGTGCTACCCCCTATAAGCTTATGGGAGCCAAATACATTCAAACTACCACAACTGATTAATCTGAGATTCATTTAGTTAAATTATTCAAAGAAAAATACCATGGTACTGTCATAAAAAGAACCACATTCTCACATCACTAGCTGCAATAGTGGTTTTTAAAAATGGACACTAGAATTTAACGTGAGAAACACTCCGTAAAACATGGGAAGACTGGAGAGACACCGCCACAGTTAACGGCACTGGCTGCTATTGCAGAAGACCCAGGTTGGGTTTCCAGCACCCACATGGTAGCTCACGCTCATCTGCAACTACAGCTTTAGAGGATCAGATGCCTTCATAAATAAGAAGAAAAATAAATATTCAAAAACGGATTCAATGAGATAAGCAGGAGAAAGCAGATGAATTATAAAGAAAAGTGGTTGATAAGAACAAGTAACCTCTAGATATTACAGGGGAGGCTTATGCACCAAGTACATTATAGGCTCATTATAGATCACATGATAGTAGAGTCCTATGCAACCTGCTCAATAAAATTTTAAATTAAAAAAGAAAACCATGGCACGTCCTTAGAAGAAGATAATTATCCTCTAAGCGGCATAAAAACTTTCTTTGGTCCTGGCTGCATGCCAGTATATAGTGATTGTGTGAGTTCAGTTTCTGGATGAAGACAGATTTCTGGGAAGAATGGAAGCAGTTACAGAGAAATCACGTGGGGCCACTGTTCAACAGCTCCCAAGGGTCCTTCTAGAACACACCATCAGATCAGGACGTTGAGCTGGGAGCCAAACACAGACCTCCCTGTGGTCAGAATCTCCTTAAGTGACCATGTCTCTTAACAGGAGACTGTTAATGGCTCCACCTGTCCCTCTCTGGAAGCCCCACCCAGCCCCTGTCTAACCCCAGATGGCCTCTGATTCCACAGTCTGGCTCTATAAATTAAGTTTGATCTCCAGAGTCCTAGACCCATCTCTGGTGATGGCAGACTCCTCTTGGGTTTCCATGACACCTCAATCATATTTCACTCACTCTTCACCTCACTGTCTGATCTTCAGGTCTCCGTGTATCTATCTCCATCCCAAAGTAAAATTGAGCTTTATGAATGAGCACCCACCTTCTTGGTCCAACCCCTGGCAGAGGGTAGACATTCATTGTTTTAATTTGTTCTGGAGGAAAAACATCTGGGGCCCTCCATGCAGCTCTGCAGAGCAAAAGGTGCTTACGGGGAAACAATGGCCTCGTTAGCTGGATGCAGGTCCTGACACAGGAGAAAAATAAAAAGCCGAAAGCAAACAACAAAACTATATTCTTGAATAAAAATTTCCATCAATAGCTAATGTTAAAGTAACTAGTTTGATGAGGGCAAGGAAGATGTCAGGCAAAAGAAGAAAAAAAAAGCAATTTTACATTTTAAAAAATAGGAAAGGAAAAGGAGAAAGACTTTTATGCATTACAGCTCTGGGAATTCAGAATTGATTGAACAAATTCCAAAGGCTCTTGCTTAGGATGTGATTAGTTATTCATACAAGTGGCATTTGTTTTCTACCTGCATGGGCATTTTAAATATGATTTTGACAAACAGGAAAAAAATAATTTCCACGCTTGACTTCCAAGTGGACAAAAATTGCAACTTGAAGGGAGTTGTTGTTTGGAGGAGTCTAAGGGGAAGCAGGAGCTGCTCAGCCCGGTGCCACTCAAACAAAAGAATGAAGAGAGAAGAAATGTAGGCTATGAGGAGATAAAAAAGGAAGGGGAGGAAGGCGGGAGGGAGGGAGGGAGGGAGGAAGAAGATAGCTGATGTGCCAGAGGAATTGATAAGTGGGGAGAGAGAGAGAGAGAGAGAGAGAGAGAGAGAGAGAGAGAGAGAGAGAGAATCTTCCTATGGGAATGGTACTAATCAGAAACTCATTGTTTCTAAAACCTATACCACTAAAATTAGAAATAGACTCAGGAGGGGTCTAGACAAATGGATGGATAATTGCCAGGAAACTTAAGTTACTTTAAATTAAATTACTTTAAAGGTATTTCATAACTGCTCCTCTAGCTTTTTCCTTTTCGAGGCTGCTGAGCTGGAGACCCACAGTGGGCCGTTCTCATGGACCCCTGAACAGCCTCTTACCTGGGTGATCAGACATGGGGACTGCAATGAATTAACCCAAAGTCATCAGGAACTTCATTCAGCACACGTGGGTCCGGGTAGAAGCGAGGCCTTGGATGAGACAGATAATGAGTTCATATCAGGTTGAGGTGAGGATGATGGTTGTCCCTCAAACAAAAGAAAAGGGTCCCGAGGCATAGACTGCAAGGAAGGGAGTCATGTGATAATGGAGGTGGTGACTGATGCTGCCACGCATCAGGGACACAGAAAGAGTTGGGGGTGGGCTGCCCGTGCATGCTACAGCATTGCCAGGGCATACATTTCATTCATTTTCATTTTCAGAAAGAGTTGGGGGTGGGGGTGTTGCTTCCTGGAGTCTGCCAAACAACACAGCCCTGTTGGTGCCTTGACTTTAGATTTCAAGGTCCAAGAATTAAGGACAAATAAACTGGGTTAGACTGGGTCGTTTCTTCTTAACAAAAGCGTGTGAAGCTGTGTATGGAGACAGTAGGTAACTGAAGGATTAAGATAAAGGAGGTCTTCACAGTGGGGCATCAACCAATAGCACTTAGATAATGAAAGCCTCTCTTCTCCCCTTTCCTCTTCTTTCTCCCCGTCCTTTCTCTCTTTCCCTCCCTCTCCCTGCCACTCACTACCCCATTATGAAGACAGAAAGCCAGGAAGAACCCTAGCATAAACTAAAGCCCTCTGGCATCTCTGACATCCACCTCCCAGCCTCCAGAACCAAAATTTAAAAAAAAAATTGCAACTCACTTGTTCAATAGGCTCAGTCTGTGGTATTCTGTGTCTATAGCCAGAGTTGATCAGATCAGTCATCGACTGTGGGGTAGCCTACCACAGCAGCCACTGAACAAAAGACTGTAGAAGATTCTGGTGGAAAAAAAAAATCTAGGCATCACTAGAATGTCAAAGCTTGCCTATCATGTTTAAATAGGGACCATTCCAGTATTTTTCCTCTTGGACACAGACTGGAGGAGACATGATCTCCAACCTGTAAGAGACATTCAGGAAAGACTCACTCCTAGATAGAAATTGACACTTTCTGCATAGATGTATCCCAGGCTCTCTATTGCCTGGCTCAGAACCCATCGATGGAGGAGTGTGGGAGATGGAGGATGATGGGAGCTTGCAAGAAAGAAAAGCAATTTATACAACTGTTTAAGGATCAGACCTATATTTCATGCAGGTAAATTCAAACCTCCTCAGGTGCACACATGATCCCCACACACCCAGAAAGTCTACTGGTCTCAGGACATGGAGGTACCCTCCACACAGATGAAGGCTGAGAGTCAGTCAATGAGATGCAGTGTGTGGAAGTTATGGGCTGAAGTCACTGCTGTTTTGAGTGTCCTTGTGCCTGCTCCGCACTGACTCTAGAAGAGAAGTGATAGGAAGCGCATTTACGTTATAAAGAGGATTTTTTAGATTGGCTCCGTGAAATGGGCTCAGCAGCCCAACAACTGCCGGTACACTAGAAAGGAAAAGAACGCAGGCTGCTCTGTCCACAAGACTGGATGCCTTGAAACCTGTTGCTGAAGATCTGGAGGATTCCTGGAGAGATGCTGACCTTCAGTGTGTATTGGAAGGCCATTGAAGGATGGTAGGCGTGAGAGCAGCCATAGGGAAGAAGCACCCACAAGTGTGGAGGGAAGACTGCCAGCATCAGCACCACTTTTCCTCAGACCTCTTTATAGATAGGCTGTCAATCTGGCGAAGGGTCTCACAGCTCTTTCCAGAGGGGTATCTTCTAGCTGATTCCACACCCGATCAAACTGACAATCAGCAGGCATGTGGCAACTTTGTTCTTGCTGCCTCAGGTTGCCACCCACAGGTGAGACACACGAGCCATCCAGAGAGAGACAGGTCAGCTCCTGAGTGACCACCCACACAGTCACCATCTCCTCTGCCTCATCTGGGACCATACTTGTGCTCCAAATGAGAAATATCCCCTGCAGACTTGTGGGTTTGAACCCTTGCTCCTCAGCTGATGGTGTTGTTTGGGGGGGGGGGGGTTGTGAACCCTTAAGGAATCAGTGCCTTGCCAGAAGTGGGTAATGGGAGCAGGTCTTATGGTTTCATAGCCCAATCCCACCTCCTGTTCTCTTGCTTCCTGTATGCAGTCACAATGTGATTAGCCAGTCTCCTTCTCCTGCCACTGCACCTTGGCAAACGTGATGGACTCTGTCCCTCTGAAACTGAGCAAAAATAAACCTCCTCACCCTTAAGATTTTATTGTGTGATTGCATCCTATCAACAGAAAAGTATCTGGAGAGATGGTTCCATGCTTAAGAGCACTCAGTGCTCTCCCAGAGGACTAGAGTTTAGTTACCAGCACCCAAATGGCAGCTTACAGCCACCTGTAAGTCCAGCTCCAGCGGGACTATGATGTCCTCTTCTTGCTTCTGTTGGCACTGCACTCGTGCACAGACACACAGAGAGATAAACAAAAACACAAATCATTTTTTGACCTAGAGAGAAAGAGACCATGAACACATGAGAGCTAAGACCCTACCCTACCCACATGCTCTTGAGGCCAGGCAGGTACCATAGTGAGTGATCCTGGTGACAGAAGCATCTGGGAAACTGATGCAAGCAGATGCTTCAGCCCATTGCTGCCATGCAGGGACTGGGTCTGTTATGCCCAGATCCACAAGTTCCCTAAGAGAAGTTGGTTTCTGCCTCTCTGTGTTAAATACTAAAATAATATATGCCCTCTGATATCAGAAAACAAAACTGAAAAAAGCCCTAAGTCTACATAGAAACAACTTTCAACAGACCTAGGAATCTGTAAACCTTTTAAAGTTATTTTGCTTTGCCTTTTGAAAATGAATGGTGTGCCTGCAAACTGAGTCACAACTCATCTTTGCTCATGTTTTCTCTTCACCATGGGTATTTCGCTTGGGTCTGTCCTGCTTGGAGACCCAGCAAGGTCCACGAGTTGCTGCCACCCATGCTGGACTGTGCTGCTATTTAGCAGGGTCACTAACTAATCCACTAACCAACTTCCCATCCCTCATCCTCTTTCACTCACTTCCTCTTTTTCTCTCCTTCCACCTTCTCTCAATCCCCTCTTACTTCCAGCCCCTTCTGTAGATGCTGGGTGCCTCCAAATCAAGGTCCATGGAAGCTGTTCATTTCCTGTTTGAGTAGAATAGATTTGTTCACAGCAAAAGCGCAGGGAGAAAGTGTGCCTGGAAACATAAATGATGCAGGGCAGAAAGAAGACGAGAAAAATAGAGGAAGAGTCTGCTATTTTTAAGTAGAACATTCTTTTCTCTCCAGTGACTTGGGAGAAAGGCAGACCCTGCTGAAAATGAGTCTCTACTTACAGTGAAGTGCTGGCGAGTGGGAATCTATTTTGGACCAGAGCTGAAAACAAAGTCTATTTTGAGAAACAAGCTGTGATTGGCAGCCTGCTTTGTTTGACTTTTGCAGGCCATTGTCCCCCGCAGAATGAAAAGCTTGTGTGTTTGCTCATTATTTAAGCGGGCAAATACTCTCCCTGCTTTGCAAGATACAAGATTGAAACTTTTGTCAGAACGCTCTCAGCAATGAAACAAGGCAAATTTCCAAACTCCAACAGCTCTGCCCTCCAGTCCTACTGCTGCTCTGCCTTTGGTTCTTGCCTGTATCATCTGCCATCACTAACTATTACCATCACCAGGCAAGCTCTTGACCTGGGAAAGGCATTGTGGGAGAACACAGAGAACACGGAAACATTAATTCTGTAGTCTAAAACATGAATTCCACAGTCTAAAATTTGGGGTCTGCCTTTGCCTAGCTGATGTACCATGGGGGGCCCTTCTCTTGGGGTTTTGGGGTGAGCCCCTTAGGGTAACACTTACTCTGAACAAGCTTAAACAGAAAGGACTTAAGGGGAGAGAAAAGATACTGTATCAATTATTGATAGAACCTCAGGTAGGAGATAATGAGACTTGTTTCTCTTAAAGGAAGGTAGGTGTCTTATATCCCAGGTTAGATAACTTATCATATTCTCATTCTCTTCATTCCGCTGAGCAAAGAGTACCTGGGACCATTCCATTCCATCTTTGCAACTTCCTATGAATCTATAGTTATTTAAAAGGAGATTTTCTTTCAGACAAAAAAAAAGAGTATGTCCCAGACATCTTCAGTCTCATTTCTTTTTTTTAATTTTTTTTAGATTTATTTATTATGTATACATCATTCTGCCTCCATGTATGCCCACACGCCAGAGGAGGGCGCCAGATCTCATTACAGTTGGTTGTGAGCCACCATGTGGTTGCTGGGAATTGAACTCAGGACCTCTGGAAGAGCAGCCAGTGCTCTTAGCCATCTCTCTAGCCCTTCACTCTCATTTCTTTTTTTTAAATATTCTTTTATTTTTCATTCAAAAAATTTACACTTCCTCCCCTTCTCCCAGTCCCCTCCTGCTCTCCCACTAACCCTCTTCCCTCCCCCTGCTTCCTTAAGAGGGGGCAGGGTACCCTGCCCTGTGGGAAGCCCAAGGCCCTCCCCCCTCCATCCCAGCCTAGGAAGGTGTGCATCTATATAGACTAGATTTCTAAAAAGCTAATACATGCAGAAGAGATAGGTCCCAGTGCCATTATCATTGGCTTCTCAGTCTGCCCCCATTGGCAGCCACATTCAGAGATTCTGGTTTGATCATATGCTCATTCAGTCCTGGTCCAGAATCCAGCGAATATGCAACAGGAAAACCTGAGCAGACTCATTTCTTTAAGAAGTCAAAAGGCCACAGGCTTCCAGGGTGTGCCCACTGTGTGGCTTGGTGCTAACTCTGCACATAAATTTATAATGGGTAGCATCCAGGGTTGTTCCTACGGCACAAATAAGTGATATGTCTCCCATTAGCTCTTCTTGTCAGGCTGTGACACTGCCTAGATGACAAAGTCAACATGAAAACTCACACTGAATGTAGAGTCGATCAATATGAGCAATTACCAAGGGCGATGGAGATGCCCAGTCAGTAAGTGCCGCTGGGCAAGCAGGAAGACTGCATGTGGATTCTCAGCACACGTGCAAAAGCCAATCGTTGGGTCACATATCGATAATATAGATACTGGAGAAGCAGAGACCTTAGACTCCCAGAGCTCACTGCTCAGACAGTCTAGATGAGTTGGTGAGCTCTAGGCTCAGAGAGAGACCGCGTCTCAAAAAATAAGGTGGGGAGTGATGGAGCAAGGCTATATCGCCAACCTCTGACATACATGCTCACATATCCATGCACAGAAAGTACTGTGTGAAAGGGAAATCACTGTAGATATTGACTATATCCTATCAACAGATGATCATGGTGGCCCAATTTGACCACAAACATTTTTTCAGGAGGTAAATGCCAAGCAATGGGGTCACAGACTCCAAGGTAAAAGATGTGGCTTCCTGCCTGCAAGATATTGTTGGAGACATTGGGAACATAAAATCGCAATAGATGGGTCTGTCATATCTAGATCACATCAAGCCCTGAAAATACAAAAGAATGCATCCAGATAAGGAACCAACTTAGAGAATAGCCAGTCCTCCTGAGCTAGGCAGAGGGAGAATGGGAGGCCAGCTTGATGCTGGCAGTGGGGTTTCCTGAGTAAAGACTACTGATTCGTTTAGTGTCTATTTAAACTTCATAAACTTTCTAGTATCCATGGCAACTGGATTTGATGAGGAGATCAACTGTTTTTCTCAACACACATGCACACAACATAATATAACACAGTTGTGCATTATTTTAGACCTCTCTCAAATATTAACTTTTGTAGACACAATCGTGTGCTTGATACCTCTGGTTTTTTTGTTTTGTTTTGTTTTGTTTGTTTTTTTTTTTTTAGTGTCTCTGTAACAGCTAGGGATGGGGTCACAGCATCAGGAGTACGTTTGACATCCTTGATAAAGGCTCACCCACATGTAGAGACTCTCAGATGAAGCAAATTCTGGAGAGAATATAAAAGGATACTGAGTCTCTAGGATCCTTGTAGGAAAATTCCTTTATGCTTATTTTGAAAATTTTCAAACAAAGATTAAAAAAAACAACAACAACCCGGGATCCCTGCTTCAATGCACCTGCACCACACTTAGCTGGGTTTCTTAATGTCTGTTTGCAAATGAGTCAATTATTTTCTTCATTGGCAGAAACTAAACATACGACCCATCCTAAAAAGTGTTTTGAAATAGAATCCTCCCTAAGTGGGGAGGGAGGCAAGCTCTCCTCAGAAACCATCAGCTCCATGGTGCAATCAAACCCTACACTCTTGGGCCCACGTTAGCTGTTTGCTAACACTGAGCTAATTAAAGGCTACAAGCTCATTTTATATGAGATTCCCAAAAACGCAAGGTGCTAATAAAACTGTACTTTCAATATTCTATATCAATCACAACATCATTTCATTTACAAAAAAAACCCACCTAATTGGTAATTAATTTGCAGTACAATTTTGTTAGCTGCACTCTTGATGTGCACACTTACTGCAAAGGTTTTGGTTTGGGTTTGGGGGGCTTACCGGGCACCTTTAAAGACTAGAAAGGGTCACATGATCCTGGATCCCATTTGTGGATCTGTGTCTTGATTGGACGAACAGCGAGCCTGAGGACCCATGCAGCAGAAAACTGAAGACTCAAATGAATTCTAGATGCACGTGGCTTTGTTTTTGCACCTTTTATTCCCCATAATAAAATGGCACGAGCTGGAGAGATGGATCAGTGGTTAAGAGCACAGGCTGCTCTTTCAGAGGACCCAGGTTCAGTTCCCAGCACCCACATGGCAGCTCACAATTGTCTGTAACTCCAGTTCTAAGGGACCTGATGCTGTCTTCTGGACCCTGCAGGCACTGTATGTGTGGTGCACAAATGTACATGTACGTAAACACACACACACACACAATAAATAAATAACCCTTTAAAAAAACAAAGTAAAATGGGCAATTTGCACACAAGATGGTAAGAGCCTGTGGCAATATGTTCTAAATGGCTCAGTGTTGCCTTTCTCTTGTTTTGTTTACAGTTATTCACTGCTCGCTACAATGATAGGCTTAAATAACACTTTGTAAATTAATTTTTGACTGAATCGATAAATTATTGGTGAAAAAATATACCAGTTAATTCATCAGAAAACCAAGCTGGTCAAGAGGGTTGTGTTTATGATTCAACTTTTATAAGAATCTTCGTTTTCAAGTACATCAAACAGTCAGGAAATATTGGGGTTTGCTACATGAACAACATTATCATACACTACCTGCCTGTAGAAGTGGTACGAAGGTTTTGTTTACTCACCGATATGGACACTCTGTAAGTGCAGTGCTCAAAGAGGCCAGAAGAGGGCATAAGTTCCCCAGGAACTGGTGTTAATGGTTGTGAGCAACCGAGAGGGTTCTGGTGACTAAATCCAGGTCCTCTAGAAGGGCAGCCAGTATTCTTCACCACTGAGCCATCTCTCTAGCCCCTGAAGAGGAATGTTTCCGCACACCCAGTGTTCCTGCTATGAACAAGAGGGAGGTCTGAACTTGGTCCAGAATGGAGGCCAACATTGCTCCATCTCAATATATACCATTGTGGGTCTGAGAATAGACCTGGATACGGATCGAATACTGTCAGATTCTTTTAGTTTTTCAATGTAAGGTTTGGAATTTTTATTTTAATTAATTTAGTGTTTAATGCTTTTACTTTAATTTTGTTAATTCAATTTTGAAATATTTAAATTTAGTAGAAATAACATTTCGATTAATTTTTGCACAAGCTCTTTATTGTACAGCTGGAAACTAAAAGCCAGTTTACCAAAATAGCATATGCCCACAAAATAGCATATTCATGCAGAGGTGTGTGTTCATACCTGGGACTGCATTGAGAATAACAGGGATGAAGTCTGAACCAAACCAACCCACTTAAAATGTCACTTTGAAATTGGGCCACTGAAATTATGACACAGACACATTAAGCCAGCATGGCATTTAGAAGATAAACCTGTGTTCCTTTGAGTATCCAAGGATGTGGGAAATCCTCACAGTGCTCCTATAGATCATTGTGCTAACAGATTCCCTGGCTGAGATGGGTGGAACTGAGAGACCGGGACACTTCACCTTTGCCCATCCATTCTACAGATATTAACTGACCTTGGAGGAAAGGATAACTCATCATGAAGTCTGCCTACTTGGGAGAATATGAATGAGGCAGGTTTACTACTAGCCAAACACTAGGAAAGACCTAAATGGGCACCATGAACAAGACACATGAAAGGTGGCAAAGACAGAAATGGAGCCCAGCATCGTACATCTTCAGCTGTGTATTATCCGTCACATCACATCCATCGCCACTTGTCTGATGGGAAAATAAAGCCTCTTACATCTTTGTAATAAGTAGAAAGTTACTCTGATTGCCAGACACCATGACCACATACTCAGACAGAGACACAGATGTCATTTGCAAATGGGTGGTCACAACTCAGAGCAGGCCTCGAAGGAGACATTCCTAGCAGCAGAGTTAAAGAAAGTGATTTAATCTTTGAGAAGATGAGCTTATGTCTCCAACACATGGCTAAAGGGCTCATAAATATTCCTTTTCTGAAAGCAATACTGATGGAATGGCTAATCCTAGTTGTCAACTTGACATACCTGGAAAGACGGGGCCTTCGCTGAAGTATTGCCCCAATCATATTCACCTGTGGCCACGTCTGCGGGGCATTTGCTTGCTTAACGATTGATAGGAGAGGCCCCAGCTCATTGTGGGCAGTGCCACCCCTTGGGCAGGTGGTCCTGGGTATAAGGAGGCAGGCTGAGCAAGCCATGAAGAAGAATCAGTAAGTGTCATCCGTCTCTACTTTCGTTCCAGATTCCTGCCTTGAGTTCCTGCTCTAATATCCCTCAGCGATGGACTGTGGGCTGTGGGCTGTAATAAGGCGCTTTCCTCCTCACACTGCTCCTGCTCAGTGTTTTATCCCTAGAGGGAAAACAAGGATAACTGGCTAAACACATTGAAGACCTCTCTTCTTCTTGCGGCACCAAGGAATTTACTTTACCTTTTTCCTTGTACGAGCAATCGAGTATTTGCTGCTGGCTTGACCACCCTCACTGGAGCTTTGTGATGCTAAGAATCAGGCTGGTGGAGAGTCTCAGTGAAAACCTAGACATTTTAAATGGCCATAGAAAAGAGGAACTGTCGTTAGCCTCAGCACCCCCAGAATCCCTTGGTGGCCCGTCTGTGAGAGTTTCAGCAGGTTGGGACTCGTGAGATGAGGCCAGTCATTCGACTCCCCTTCAATTTCAAAGCCCTCTACTAGGCCTCGACTTCACAGTACCTATGTCAGGCAGCTGTTCATCATGGGGATAAATGCCTGAGGGAAACAGTTTGGAATATGTTTGTTTGGGCTCAAAGTTTTAGAGATTGCAAGTCCATCATCAATCCGGCCCATTACTTTAAAAGCTGTGGAGATGTGGGTGTCACAGAATCAGCTTTGAGGATTGTTGGGTTGCCCAAAATATTTCCCCAGGGCATGGCATGAAAGGATCATTGGCCATTTCTAGAGCAGAAGTTGCTATGGCGAGCTACAGAATGTTTGGCACTGTAGCCATGGCGACATACTAAAAGCAACACAGAGATAGTTAGGTCAGTGGGGATGGAACCGTTAGCATTCCCTAGTAGGAGAGGGGAAGGAAGGAACAGCCTGGGAATCAGTCATTCCCTCCTGTCTGCACGTCACACGTGGTCTTGGGAGTTGCTAGAATATTTGAAGGTAGAAAGTTAACTAAAGGAGTGTCCATGAGATCACCATCCCTGATAGAGTTGGAGTCCTTGGTGACACCACTGTTCTGGGGTCACCCCTGCTCCTCCAAACAACCCATCACCTCTGTTCCTGTAAGTAACTTTAACTAGACACATTGGTTTGCCGAGCTGGACTTTAGTGGTATCTTTCCTTTCATCTGTTGATAGTTCCCAACCTGGAGTGAGTGAATGCTTGTTCAGAAGCAGAAATGACATCAACAAAGCCCACCCCATGACAGCTCACAGAACCTGGAAACCTGGGGCACACTTACACTACTTGTAGTCAACTCAACAGGTTGAAAGTCTCCCTTTCCAAGTGGGTCAGTTAGTTTAAGCCCTTTCTGAACACCTCAACTGGTCTGAGAGTGACTCTCAACAGTCCTTGCTTCTTATATAGACCTGTGAAGGGAGGGACCTAGCAGAACTGTTCAGTTTCAGGGGCTTCCTAGATCCTTTGAGTAATTTACTTCCTGAGTTTTAGCTGAACGGTCTGTTTCAGCTCAGAAGGAATTGCTACACAGCAGCCATCTTCACAGGAAGTCCCTTGTCTGCTTGTCACTTGAGTCTCAAGGGTGATCTCCATGGCCACCAATTTACAGACAAGAGAACCTACTCCCAAAGGCAGGCAAACCTTCGGAAGGACAGAAACCACCGTGTGCTCGGAGAGCTGACTCTGAATGGTAATGCATACACGGGCAGCCGCCTTTTCCGGGACCCCGGCTGGCTGCACAAAGTATACCGGCTCTATGCCCATAGAGGAACTCTTGCAGCATGCACAGCCGATAATTAAGCTGCCTTGTTGGAAGGTTGCTGTGTTTACTGATGCACTGGGAAGATTTGATTGAAAAAATAAATAAGAAAAGAAGTCGAAGAATATGAAGAATCACCTTTAAGTCTACTTTGATGTCAAAAATCTTACAAACAGGCTGCTAAAATAAGATGCACAATCCAAAGCAGCGTTATCCAAACATGGCTGAGCTCCACAGCACCCAAAGGATGCTTTTGTGAGGTGGCTAATGCCTATGCATGTGTATTGTTGAATTTTTAGGTATGTAAATCTAGGCTTAGGCCGGATAGAGGCTGTTTATTGAACAATGCACAGAGAGGCTGTAATACCCTTAAAGCTGAAAGACCCAGACAGGGCCAGGACACAACCATGCCCAGAGGGGAAAAAGGGGGGGGGTACTTTGTCAACCAAGACTGAGCAGCAACAAACAAAACTAGCACAGAATGTAAGTCTCTTCAAAGCAAAGGGTCCTCATGAAGCCTGCAATTAACTCTTTGATTGCTGTAAGCAAGGCAGTCAAAGTAGTCACATAATGACCTCTTAGTGAACCTTAGAGGGTAATGGGAGAGTAGTTCAAATGAGTGTAGACTGTCTTGATAGGCTAAATCAGCATGGCCACTAAGGAATTAGTTTAGCTCAGGAATGACTGTGTTCACATGTCAGTGTGCCAAGGTGACAGTCACTGGCTGCCCACATCTGAGAAATTGTCTTCTGTCTCTGCACCAATTCATCTTCCATGGAGAGAATTCAGAATCCTCGGGATACATGTCTTTGAGGATGTCCCCAGGGATATTTAACTGAGACAGGAAGACCCTCCCTGAATGTGGACATCAGACCATCGGCTGAAGTCCTGAACTGAATACAAAGGAGAAAGTGAGCTGAGCACCAGCATCCATCTCTCTCTGCTTCCTGATTGAGGGTGCGATGTGACCCGCCCCCTCATGCTCCTGGAACCATGATGGGTTTTACCCTCAAATTGTTAGCCAGGATAAACCCTCCCATCCTTAAATAGCTCTTGTCAGACCCTGTCAACAGCAATGAGAAAAGTCACTATTTCAGATGGCATGACGATGGCACGGAGACATCTGGATGTCTAAATGGGCATCATTGAGAGCCTACGTAATACTAGAATCCAGACTCATGGCCTCCGTAACCACTAGCTCAGAGCAATCAAGACCTGCCAGTGCCCCACTTCCTACTCAGGATCAGATAGAGCAAATCCCAGAAGATGCACTACTTCTAATGAGTCCACTCGCGGCTTCCCCAGAACAGTGGCCAACCTGGATACAATACGTCTGCCCTCTGTGTCCTGGGTGACTCTCCTATGGTTGTGTCAGTCCTCAAAACTGAAGAACAAAAAGATGGCAGCTGACCCTGTGAAAGTGATCAAGATGGTTTTGGTCTCACTTGAGAGGAGTTCTCTTAGTCTCAAGTAATAATACTTAAGAATTTGATGGACTATACATACAGGGCCTCAGAGCTGTGTCACGCTCTGCAAACCACTCATGTCTCTAGCACCCCGTAAGCTTTTCATCCTTCACCAGCAGACCTGCAAAAGTAAACATACCTGTTTTCCACCTGAGGCAAAGAATGGGGAGCTGAGATTCTGATTGAAAGAGGAAAATGGAAAATAAAGCAACATCAAAAAAGTTAAAGCCCCAGAATATTTATTTCAAGCATACACATACACAAAAACAGAGCCTGAAGCCATATCTACACTTGGTGTGTATATTACTTCCTGAAAACCCTCGCCCAACAAGAATGTTTCCCGCAGGCCTTGCTTTTCTATACATGTGGATATAGAAAAGGGGAAATGTTTTGGTTAGGGTGCCTGTATAGGAAGGCGAGTGGCACTTGGGGGGTCCCGCAGCTGGCATGATTTGATTTTGCTCAGGAATCAGCCAAGTTGAAGACATCGCTCTGCATGTACGAAAATAGATTTCCCCAAATGGCTGTGTTGGCCCGAGAGATGATAAATTGCGCTGCCTCCCCTCTGTGCAAATCAGGAATGGAAATAGACGAAGCAAGGCCAGAGCAATGTCATGGCAAACGAGCCTGTGCTTCTCAAGTAATATTGCTTTGTCTCTTTGAGGAGGTGGCATGTGGGGTAGGGGCACACTGACTCTCAGCCCAGAGACAGACTGGCATGTTTCTATGGGTACACTAGTTACAGGTGGTATTTCTTGCTAATATCTTGACTGCCACCTGTGTTTGGTATTGATTTTCATGTTCTACCATGTATCCAGTCTTTCAGTTTTAGGTGAGAAAAAAAATATTAATTGAAATTGATGTCCTTGGGGAAGTCCTAGAAAGTCAAAGGAGAGGATGTCTTCCGTTTTACAAAACAACTGATCCCCAAATTACTCTCAGATTCTCACACAATGCAGATGCTCAATTCATTTTATTTTATGTTTCCATTCTCTCTCTCTCTCTCTCTCTCTCTCTCTCTCTCTCTCTCTCTCTCTGTATGTGTATGTAGTACATATTTATGTTTTACATGTATTAATCCATGAAGTGAAGTATGCAACATACATGTTGAAACCCAAGGTTGACTTCAAGAATCAGATTCCCCTGCCCCTTGTCAGCCAGACTGGAATTACAGATAGACTTCCATCCCCACCTTGCATTTAGGTGGGGTTCTGGTGATCCAAGCCCCAATCTTCATAGGGAAAATGCTTTAACTGTTGATCCATCTCCCAGAACCTGCGGGTTGGTTCAATGAACACAGTGCTGTTAAAATGTCTGCTCTGTTATCAGCCCAGTGCCTGGTACCATCCAGAACCCAAATGGATAGGCAGCCCCATTAAGAAAGCACAGCAAAGGTCACATCACAGCTCTTCAGAGCATCTCAAAAGACCATTTCTGGAGCATAAGAATCAGCCATGGTTCTCCCTAGAGACGCTGAAACACGTCCTTCCCAGATTACTTGTTTCTTGGAACAGAAGATCTCTTGACAAAAGCACCAGTTGATGTCTGCTGATATCTGAACACAAAGACCACAGCTTGGTTCCCCCTTTTCCTGATTTTATTTGTAGAATGGTTAAGGTTGAACCAGTTTCTTTAACTAACAAACCCACAAATATATAACTGTTTGAAACATGATTGGCATTGTTTTCTCTCGGTGCTGCCAAGGGAACAGTTCTCTGAGGCAGGATTAACTTGCGGAAGAAACACCTCTCTTTTCTTTCTCCCACCCTGCCACCCCACCCCCTTCCTCACATTCAGGTTTTGTTTATTTGTGTTGGGACTCAGTGAATTTAACCATCTATGGTTGTTTGAGTGAGAATGGCCCTCATGGGCTCATATGTTTGAACACTTGGTCCTTAGTTGGTGAAACTGGAAAGGATGAGGAGGTGTGGCCTTGCTGGATGAGGTGTGTCACTGAAGGTATACTTGGAGGTTTCAAAAAACTTATGTCATCCCAGTTAGCTGTCTCTGCCTCCCACATGTGGTATAAATGTGAGCTCTCAACTGTTCCTGTCACCATGACTTCGCTCCACCCACATCGACCCTGGCCCTCTGAAACTGTAAGCCCAATTAAATACTTTTATAAACTACTCTGGTCATGTTATCTTGTCACTGTGATATAAAAATAACTAAGATGCCAGGACTGTCTACATTGCCAGGTCTGGTACTGTCCTGGTGGGTGCACCACTAAGTATACACATGAAGACATTGACTGAGAATGAGTCACATGAGCTCAGCTAACTGCAAGGTGGATGAGACTAAAACATATCCCACGAGGAAAAAGAAATTAATAAGTCATCTCTGAGAGTCTTTTTTATTAAATTGTGACATTTTCATACATGTAAATAATGCATTCTGATCTCTCTCATTTTAGCTAGGAGAAAATTATAAAATTCCAAAAAATTCTCCCAAAAGAAAACCACTGCAACCCAAAATGGAAAGATGGGAAGATCTTATTTGTGCATCATTTTATTGACTTTTTTCTTTATTACCCTCTTCTTGTCTTCTTTCTGCTGTTTTTGGATATTTGGGTAGGGGTAATTTTAGTCAAGTTCTCATGTATCCCAGGCTAATCTCAAACTCACTACGTACCTAAGAATAGTCATGACCTGTCTCCAACTATAAAGTGCTTGGGTTATAGGCATTCACCACTACACCCAGTTTTATGCAGTACCAGGGATTGGACCCAGGACCTTGGATAAGACAAGAAAGCATTCTACAAACTGAGCTATGTCTCCAGCTGTCCATAATTTTGAAGGTGCACTGCCCATGTATGAGAAGGCCTACTACGTGTTATAAAAATGGATGTCAACCTGCAAAATGTAAGATAAACATCATGAGACAAAGGAGAAATGCACACACAGACCTGGAAAACTGCCTCAGTAGATAAAGTGCTTCTAGCACGAGCATGAGTACCTGGGTTCAAATCCCCAGAACCTACATAAGCTTCACTCAGTAGCAGGCATCTGTAATCCCAGTGCTGCCTACGGAGATGGGAAGCAGCCTGATATACACAGGAGCATACAAGACATTTATATCACAGAGGAGGAAAAGTGAGGACTGACACTCGTGATTATATACACACACACACATACACGCACACACACACAATGTTATAAGTTAAATACAGGCATACTTCAAAGAGAACCTTCTATGTTTATTTCATAAACAAAAGCAACAGACCTTAAGTTAGTAACCTTCAGGAGTACTTATTCGTAGTACCATGGATACAAAATTGTGTCAAGTAGAACAACCCCCTCACTGTCTGCATCTAAGAAAGGCAGAGCTGGCATATGCATTTGTGTGGTCAGGCCAGTAGTAGACACTAGCAATGTGATAAGCTAATGCCTGGCTAGCTGTCAATCATCCCTTCACCTGTGATAGCTTTTATATACAAACAGGAACTATGATTGATCCCCATTTACTGTTGAGGAAAGATATGTATATTTATCTTGGTACAATTTCTATTCATCATCAATGGGGTCATAGAACACCCTTGGGCAGAATGTACTGAGACACAGGCTGTGTGCTGAAGCAGTGAGAGGGAAGTCTGTTTCATGTAGAAAGCCTGGGTGTGGTGTGTAAGATGCCTGAGTCACAGGAGAGAAACATACAGTGCCCCTGGGTCACAGTTGGCTTCAATTGTCAACCTGACACTCTTGGGAAGAGAGAATCTTAACTGAGAAAAACGCCTCTACCAGATTGGCCTGTGGGCAAATGTGTGGGGCATTTTCTTGACTAATGATTGATGTTCGGAGGATCCAACCCATTGTGGGTGGTGCCATCCCTGGACTGGTGGTCCTGGATGCTATAAGAACGCAGGCTGAGCAAGTCAGTAAACAGCAATCCTCCATGGCCTCAGTTTCAGTTCCTGCCTCGAGTTCCTGTCTGGCTTCCCTACATGATGGACTGTGATCTGAAAATTGTGAGTCAAACAGAACCACACACACACACACCAAGTTGTTTTTGGTCAGTTTTTTATCACAGCATCATTATAGAAGCAAAGTAGAACATCCTGTACCTGAGGAGCAGTCATGATGTCTCTCCAACCCCAACCAAGATATCTGTAGCAAGTAAAAGGAAACGGAGACAGAGAGGCTGAAGGAGGGAAAAGTGAGCAGATTTGCAAAGATCTGGTGTTCTCCCAAATAGAAGCGCGGGTGTCCCAATGCCCCCCTTGTGGGTTTGAAGCAGGGAGCTGGGGTGGACTGGTCAGAGTAATTGAGTCTTACTAGGGTCAACAGTCTCTACTCATGTCCTCCAAAATGCCACTGCCATGCTGCAGAGCCTCCTCTTAGGTCAGGGTCAACCACACCCAACAGCTACAGCCAGACTCCCCTGGGTCAGTGAGGGTCATCGGGAGGTGGCACATGCTCACACTTTGGCATGAAGTAATTGTCAGACTGTGGGTTCAGAGGGTGCTGTCTGTGTTCAAATTCTGAGCCATCAGCAAAGCACATTTGACATAAACAGTTAACACCGATCAGCTGACTTGGGAAAAACTTCCTAACATTTTATTCCTTGAAAACTTTTGAAATTAGTGTATGCCTGCCTCTATGGGTGCATGCATGTATGCCTATGTGCATGTGTGTGTGTGTGTGTATGTGTGTGTATTAATTAAATGTTAATTATGGGAAGTGATTATCCACTATATAATGAGAAGTTGGCCTTCGGGGAAACTGACTTTCTCACTATAAATGAGGTTCCTTCTCTGTCACCAGAATTTTCTCAACATGCCTCAATGCCCTCATTCACTAAACATCCTGAGAGTGAACAAGTCATGTTTCTTTTCATACTTCTGTAAATACTCCCAATCTGTCAGACTCAGATATTGACAAAAACTAATTTCCTAAAACTATGATTTCCTATCATAAAACTAAATAATTATTTACCCTTTATGTCCCAAATATATGAATGAGCAATAAAAACAGTCTGCGGCCTGGTAAATTTTCCACATGGCTTATCCCAACACCTAACAAAATGTGCCCTGACACACCGGTGCATTCAAAAATCTGACTGCTGTTCTCTGCTCATTCTTCTGAAAGCCTAAACTAAGCTACGAGGAACATTCGGTGGTTATGGTGCTACAATCGGACATTAACTTCCTCTCGTGTTATAGTAGCTGCTTTCCTCTTAGTTATGGCAAAATATCTAGCAAAATGACTCAAGCAGGGGTTTATTCCAACCCACGGTCTGAAGTCACAGTCTATGGGGGTGGGGAAGGCACAGCAGCAGGAGCTAGAGCCAGCTGTTATGCTGCATCCACAGTCAGGAAGCAGAGAGAGATGGATGCTTGTGCTCAGCTCACTCTCTCCTTTTTATTCACTTGGGGCCCCAGCCCTGCTGCACATCAGCCTCCAGCCACTGTGAGGTTCTCCTTTGGTTTCCCCGAGACTGCTCAGCCTGATGCTCTTCTGTAGTTCTTTGGGATGAGAAGCCAGGGCCGTTTCAAGATCTGGAGGCAGCCTAGCACACCACCATCGCACCTCACACCCGCTTGCACGGCTCCGCTTTGCTCCAGCCTGTGTTCAGGTCGCCTAGAAACCCAGAGCACTCCCTCTCCCTTCTCTTCTTTGTCAGCAATGCTACAGATGGCTGCCCTGTGTCCCGGAAGGCCTGCAAGTAGTTCAAGAGAAAAACCCAGTTCAAAATATTGAATAAATCCTCTTCTGGGATAATGACTAGGTTCTCAGACACTGTCTTGTCCTTTTACAGTTACTAAATGTGGTGACAGCTGTAGCTGTACCTGAATGTAGAATAAAGGCTGGATTAAGCACCTGGTCCCCACCCCCATTAAATCAGTGGCTATTAATACTGGATAAGTCGTTTGTGTCTCCCACTGTAATGTGTCATAGGGTGAAGAGGATTTTTTTCTTTCCATGATAGAAAAAAAGATTTTCACAATAAAGATACCATGACCTCTGCTCCACAAATAATCCTGCTGATTGAAGACTGTCCAGCTCAGCTTCTTCCCTGACCCTGGCTACATCAACGCCTATTGTAAGAAACAAGCTTGTCCTGCTGAATGAATACAATTGTGGTTTCAGAGCAGCTGTGTCCTTCACTTTGGAAGGCAACGTCTTCATAATTTCATTTATGTCTTCCATGAAAATTCCATTTTCTTTATTTTTAATATTGTGTTTGTGTGTGTGCTTGCATGTGTGTGTGCCTGTGTACATGTGCATGCAGTACCTGCAGAGGCCAGAAGAGGGCATCAGCAACTGAAGCTGTAGTCACAAGGGATTGTGAGCCATCAGACATGGGTACTGGGAACTAAACCCCAGTCCTGTGTAAGAGCAGCAAGTGCTCAGCCTCTGAGCCATCTCCCCAGCCCCCATTTATTCATTTTTATAAGACAGAGTTTCACTCTGCAGCCCAGGCTGGACTCAAACTCCTGATGATCTTCCTGCCTCAGCCTGCTGGAGTGCTAGAATTTGTCAAAACCCCAGACCCAGATCTTACCTCAAGGGGGATGAGATATGGTTTATTCTAACACCAAATATGAGTGACCATGACCTGAGAACACAAATTCATATTACCCCAAGTTCTCTGTTCCAATGAGGTAACAATTTTGTGAAGTTTTATAGATACAGGATAAAGAAAGTAACAAATCAAGACACTTCTCAAATACATTGATGGAAGTATCAGACAGGTTGGTTACAACATGGACCTCAGATGGTGTCTGATAGCTCTTAGCCTTTTGGTGGACAGTGTGTGCTCTGTGATGCCAATACATTCCACAAGGTTTTGCCTATTAGACATGGGATGTTAGGTCAGACACAGAAGTGGGCAAGGAGTGACTATTAAGGGACCAAAGCTAGCCCATGATAAACAGTAATTAGGTTCTGTACTTGCAACATTCCAACCCCGCCCCCCACAATCAGTGGAGCTCTAAATCAGCCAATCAGCCTGGCAGATGACCCAGTGAAAGGTGCCATTCTTCTTGAGAGTTTCTGTTCACAGATTACAGACACTAGCCACCGTGCCTCCTCTGCAAAACATCATTTGGAAGTAACCAATCTTCATCAGCCTGCTACACAAATTCTTAGTATGGGAAACAGCAAACACTGACATGCCCCCTGCCTCAGACATGACCTGAAATATCCTAGACAAGGTCACAGGACCCTGCCTCACCCACAGTCACACACCTAAAATCTGAGATAAATATCGTGTTACCCAAGACATTGTAACATCTGCATAAATTTCTGAGGCTTCCCCACCTTGAGAGGAAGGGAATAATTTGTCAACATTGTGTACTAAATGTCCTTTTGATTTTGTTTAAACGGTTGACCCTTCTCTGCTTTGGCAAGGTTTCAAAGGCCAGGTCTACTGTGTCCCAACACGTAACATCAACTTCTACATCCTTTTCAAATTTACTTCAATTCAAGACCAGATGTTAGATGCAGATTTTACAGCATATGGAAACACCTATCCTGGGTTATGGTATAAAATGAAAGTGCAGAGCTGGCCCAATGGTGTAGTGAGACTCATTCAAAACTCTTAAGGGAAGCACAGCCCACAACGACTTTTGATTCCCAAGATGCATCGGTTTGGCTGCCAGGTTCCATCTCAGCCAGTGCAACACTGTGAGAAATGTGTGGGGTGATGGAGCAGAGATGAGGAAACACCGCGGGACCATCCATCCTATCCCACCACTCCTCCATATGGGGAAAATGGATGTCCTCTGCTCACTCGGGCTTTGTTGAAACTATAATCCACAAGTCAAAATACAAACCGAGCAATATCTCCACAGAATTTTATAGGGCTCCTGTCTTGGCCATGGGAGGGGCTCTGGGGCTGGGTGTGAGGAGATCTCCCGGCAGAATATACAATCGCACATTCTACTGTGACAACCCTGGACCAGAGCACGCGTGCTTCAGCTCATTACAACCCATTCCCATGCTTGCAGCACAGAGTCTGCACCACCTTGTGCTACTAAAGAAGGTCCTGGCATCCAGAGGACTGTCCCACCCACAGTCACACAGCTTGTAAACACCAGGCTGGTGCAAACATCCCACGGCACCCCTATCTTTCTTGCGGCAGGCTCCTGGCCAGAGGAGGATCCCACCTCTGCAGCAAAGGCTTTGTTTCATTTCCCTCCTCCCCCAAATAAAATCCCAGCTATCCTATGAGCACTGCTGCCTCCACTTCTTTCCCTGCTGTTGTAATAGGATATCCCGATAAAAGCCACTTAAGGGAAAAAGCACTTATTTTCACTTACAGCACAAAATACCATCTATCATCCATCATGGTGGAATCACAGTGGCAGGAGCTGGGAGTGGCTGACATCAATCCACAATCGGGAAGGAGAGAGGAATGCAGGCAGATTCTAGGCTCATTTTCAAACAGTCCAGGATGCCCTGTCCAAGGCACCCATAGAATGATGGGTCTTTCCAGATCATTTAACCTAACCTAGATAATCCCTACAAGCAAGCCCTCCCAAGCGATTCCAGATCCCATCGAGCCAACAATCAACAGTGTCAGGAACGAGGTTGGATGAGTTTTCTCATCTCCGTGTGTTTCTGCTACCTTCAATGTTGAAAGGCTAAATGGGTTCATGTTGATGAGACGGCTGTGAATGCACAACCCAACACCCTTGACCTTGGGGGAAAGTTAGGCAGCCAGAAGCCAGAATGTTCCTCGGGCTCAGAGGCTGGATGAAATAGAAACAAGGCCCTCACTGCCTTTATGACTGAGGCCCTTGGAGGATTCTAAGATGAATATCTGGGTATGCTCTCCCTCCCACACACGTACCCGGCTCTCACTCCCTTATTCAAGGCGAGGCCCAGGTAACATCTTTGCAAGTCAAGACCTATTACCTAAGATGCCTCTGATGTCTGGTCTCATTAGCAGCAGAGTCAGGATAGGTCTGGATGGAGTAAGTGCTTCTAAGTATTCCTCGCCTCCGTCCTCTCCCGTGCAATTTCATGCCACATGCTCTTTGGTCTTTCTTGCAAGTCTCTATTTGGTATTATAAAAATTCTCCAATTCCTTGAGTCTATTTAATCAGAGTAGAAAAAAGAAACTCCCCTGCCATTTAGGCCTTTCAATTTCACGACTCAGCATAGTCTTGGATTACTCTACTATTTTGCATTCACGACAGAAAAATACAAAAGGTGACAGATGAAATGTGGGTCAGGCCAACTTTTATTCTGGCCCAATAAAAGTGCAAGTCGTCTGAAAAAGGAACCTTTCCCAGCAATTACGAATACAGAGGAATAATGCAAAAAGTGAGGCATTTGCGAGCAAGGCCACAGTCATCATTTTAAAGCAGTGAGGGGCACATTTCAGAGTAAATAGGCCTGCTTCTGTATGCTGCCTGGAGAGGATGAAGCCAGATAGGAGTCTCAGAAGCCCTCAGAGGGGAAGTGCTTGTTGGATAATCAAGTCATTGGGATACAATCTGGAGAATTGAAAAAATATTCATTTTGATGATGTGAGCCAAAATGAGTTGAGAGGGAAATGGGGGAGGAGAGAAGTGTGTCCCTCAACAGTGACATACCAAGACTAAAGGGAGTTATGTACTTGGGCTGTTTGTATCTCTCTCTCTCTTTCTCTCTCTCTCTCTCTCTCTCTCTCTCTCTCTCTCTCTCTCTCTCTCTCTGTGTGTGTGTGTGTGTGTGTGTGTGTGTGTGTGTATGTGTATGTGTGTGTGTGAGAGAGAGGGGGGGGGATCATGGGTGTGTGTTTGTATATAGAAGCCAGAGCTGCCACTTCAGGTAACTTCTTAAATCACTCTCTTATTTTTGAGACAGGTCTCTCACTGAACCTGGAGCTCACTGTGAAGCCCCAGGTGTCCCTCTATCTCCCTCCCAGAACCAGAATTATAGGAACATGCTACAGTGCCCATCTTTCCATATAGATTCTGAGGTTATGCGCTCTGGTTATGTATTTTATGTGTTTGAGTATTTTGCCTGTATGTGTGTGTGCACCATGTGTGTGCAGTGCCTGAAAATGCCAGTAGAGGGTCCTGGATCCTCTGGAACTGGAGCTACAGATACTTGTGAGCCTCCATGTGGGTCCCTTACAAGTCCAGCCTCCTCCCACTCCTCCCTTCCCTTCTCCTGTTCCCACTTACTACATACCACTCTAATCTCTTCCTCTACACATAGAAAGTGTGTGTCTTTCTATGCCTTGCTATGTCGCCTAATGTCCAGTGGCCCACATATGCCCCTGAAAATGACAACTAATTTATATAGTCCAACCTGCCTGTAGACTACATTTCCTTAGTCTATCCTCTATCATCTGTCATCGATGGGCTGAGGCAGGGAAGTATGGTGAAGCATGAGGCATGGAAGGGCTAACACAAAGTCTGCAGATTGACGGAAGGGAAATTTCCTCTGACCAAGGCTAACTAAAACTGGCTGGAGCCACTGGTGCAAGGGCAGAGGCACCCCAGAGTGCCTATAAGTGACCTGTGTGACTCTTTACGATGTTACAACACATGCCCTTGGGGAGAGAGTAAGAAGCTAATGAGGCATGCATGGGAGCATGAAGTTGTATGTAGAGTTACATGTAACATGCAGAACACACTTGAATCTACACTATGTATGCTGTAAAAACTCCCACACTGCACACACACTTAGTGGATCTGTACTGTCTGAGTGTCTGAACTTTCTCCTGCTGGTACATCTTTCTTCAATCAACTCGTCCTGCTTCTGCTACTATCTGAGTGCCTTTGTGGGATTGCTCACATCTGAACACACAAACCTGGAAATCCCAGTGGGCACCCAGCAAACCCCATGAGCCATCATCAACCATATTTTGGTATTGTGGAACGTGTCTTAATAAACAGTGCATGGCATTTCTCAGTACACTGGTTTTGCTCATCTCTTATGCCAATGGTCTCAACCTACCAGTCATGACCACCCCCCCAAGGGGTTGAACAACGCTTTCATAGGGGTCACATATCAGTTATCATGCATATCATATATTTACATGACTAGTCATAACAATAGCCAAATTACAGCTAGGAAGTAGCAATGGAAATAATTTAATGGTTGGGGGTCACCAGAGCATGAGGAACTTTATTAAAGGGTCACAGCATCAGGAAGGTAGAGAACCACTGTGTTGTGCTAAGAGCACAGCAGTCAGCTTAGACCACATCCCACCCTCATCCACAAGTATTCCATTTTATTTTCCTGTGTCTGTAATGACCCTATTTTCAATACAATATCACATTTATATCTAATTGAAATTAGGCCTCCCTCCAATCATAGTTGTTCAGGGGACACAATTTTACCAACCCCATAAAGGTCATCTCACCAAAAAAAAAGAAATTAACTAATCTCTGCCTATTCTGGACCTGGCTTCCCATGACATTGGTGCTTTGAAATGAGTAGCATAAATGCCAGATCCTGGTTTCATAGAGTGGTTTCCTCTGGGCTCGGTGGGATCATCTTAAAGCTGGAGAGGAAACCTGGGGGGAATCTAGCGGGAGCTAGAGAGTGAGGTGATCAAAATGTGTGCATGTGTAAAACTCTCAAAGAACAGATAAAAAGATCACTTTTATCCTTACCTGGAAAGAAATTGCAGACAATGTAGTTTGTCCACCTGCCAGACCAGAGCTGTGTGTTAGGTAGGTAAGGAAAGGGCAGATACACAGTTAATTGGGACCCAAGAGCAAAATCCAAAATGGCTCTGTTTTAAATGATGGTTTTTGTTTTAACTTTTTTCATTACTAATGGGTATTTCTGCATATTGGGATAAATGACTAGTGAAGGTCTTGTTATTTTTGACACACACACATAGTCAGATGTGTTAACCCATCAGCCTTTGCCCAACAGATGAGAATATTAAAAGAGAAGACCACCCAGGAAGCTAAGAACATGGGGGAGAGCCTGAATATTCACAGTGGGAAAGTTCTGCACTTTCTAGATGAAAAGAAAAAGACAGCAAATGATTTTTAATAATCAAATAACCAAAGTATTTGAGACTTTGTTAATTGTGCACCAAGTATTTGGAAATGAATCTAATAACTGGGGTTGGAAGTTTTTGTCGGCCCTGGTTGTGTGGCTGGAATGGTGAAGAGAGAGGGAGGGAAATAGAGAGATGGAGAGAGAATATGGGGAGTAAATTGTGCCTTCCTTGACATTTATTTTGTGTTTTTCTTTGTATACCCATGTATCTGTGTGTATGCAGTACTCACAGTGGCCAGAAGAGGGCAATAGATCCCCTGTAGCTGAAGTTGCAGGAGTTCGTGAGCCTCCATGTGGGTGCTGGGAATTGAACCCTAAACCCTGGGTCTCTGTAAGAGCAGCTGGTGCTCTTAACTACTGAGCCATCTCCCCAACTGTTCTTTGACTTAAAAACAAATATTCATATTCACTGTATCCATGTACACAGTGAACCTTAAATCAGAATGATATCTGTATGGGTTTTGTATCTTGCATAACATGTAATTAATTCATGGCCAACATCACTTGGTTGAACAGGAACTTAATCCACCCCTTCTTCATGTAACTTTACATAAACAGGCAACTAGACGTGCTTTGGGGCTCATTGCGAATGTGTGTAAAACATACAGTGAAGCTAGATCCAATATTTCACTTTGATGCCTTTAATTATATTTTTACTGTATGAAATACTTGATTTATATTCTCATTAGTTGCAAACAAAGCTAGACAGTGGCGTTACCAGAGATGGGAGAAAGCAGACTGAGGCGTTTTTCCAATGGACTGGAATTTTCCTGCTAAACATAGCATAAAGTGCAGACAAATTCATATTCTCTGGCTGTGATGGCAAATCCTCTAACTGAACATGAGCTGTGCTTGAGACAAGGGGTGAAGGCGCTGAAGGTGGGACTCTTTCCTAGATGGCTGTTTCCAGCACCTCGGACAGCTCTCTGTTCCCAGCATTGAGACAGTGCTGAGGCTCTCAAACTCCAATTCTTTAGGAGATGCACCAACATCCTGACTTGCGTCAGTGAGTCCGGGACAAACTTTCCGAGATGTCAGGTCCCCAAAACCTGACACTGGAAATACATGCACACTTTGTACAACCAGGCTGGGTGAAGCTGGGGCAAATGTGCTTTTTGTCAGGGAAGAAAGGGGCTTTGTATTTGCAGTCTGTATTATATCTTTTGTCCTAGTTTTTGATGTTCCCTGGCTGCTAGTGGGTCACTTGTGCCTCTGTAGACAACCCCTACTCATGTGCATAAAGTATCATTAACTGGAGCCATCAATAGCTGCAGAGGCGCCACTGGGGAACCTAAAGTATCATTCCCAGATATCCCAGACATCCCTGGTCACTCTGTGTTTATGCGGGGCAGAGAAGAACTGACTTGGAAGTTCCCTGTGGGAGTCGAGAATCACTTCTAAGAGAGAAATATCCTGGGTCAGGGGTCTAAGAAAATCATGTTCTCCTTTACTAGGGAAGGAGTTCCCAATCAAAAGGCATCTGGGACTGGGTGTTCCCTGCAACTGAGGACATAGAGAAGGGTGGATGGACTCTGTTGACGGCTCATCTTGGCTATCAACTTGACTGCATCTGGAATTGACTGAAACACAAGCTGTTGGGCATGCCAGGGAGAGATTTCCTTAATCAGATTCCTTGGAGCAGGAACATAGAAGAAGGAAGCTTTTGCCTTTTGTCTGCTCACCCTCACCCTTGCTGGCAAGTTCATCTGTTCTGCTGCTACAGCTGGCACTGAATCCAACTTTTTCAGGATTCTGATGTAGACGGAAAACTAGTACCTCTCCGTGAATCCTCCAGGACTCCAGCACCAGACTAGGACTGCAGAGAAATCCAGTCTCATGGCCTGAGCAACTACCAGATCCACAGTCTTTCTGTCTAGGAGACAGTTCTTGTCACACTCAGACAGCATCTTGTGAATGACTCTCATAAAACCCTCTTCATATACATGTTCATCTGGCCAATCCTGTCCCTTCAGAGAATGCTGGCTAATGCAGGCACCTAGCCTTCAGGTCCCTCTCCTGGGGTCTCTGAATCTGCAGAGCATGGAAGGACAGCTACTAATTGCCTCTGAATAGAACCTGAGGACCTGGGATCCTGGAATTGAGTCTTCAAGATCAGCAGCCATGCTGGACCAAGAGGTGGCAGATCTTGACAACTGGTCTGGATAGTGTGGCTCCAGCTACCTGAGAACCCCACACAGGGAAGGAAGACTTCCCCAAACCCCAAGGATGGGATGGTCCTAGTGACCACCATTGAGGAAGCTGGGCTGGCTGGGTTGAATTTTACAGGTATGAACGGGTATGGTATCTACTTCTCTTTCAGGATATAACCCTTCCAGGTTGTGTAAAATATTCCCCCAACACAGACACTCAAGCTTAAACACCTGTGAGTAGAGACAGTAAATGGCAGAAAGGGTTACACCTAGAGTTATACAGACCCTAGACTGGAAGGAGAAGGGGGAAGAAGAGAGAGAAAGAGGAAGGGAAGAGAGAGCTGAAGCCTAGAAGGGACTCAACATGTCACTGTTGGGCTCAAGGTATACAGGTGTGAGTGGCTTAATCTGAAGGGCGCTCCTATGGACAGCCAACAGGGAAATGATAACCTAAGACTCACAGCTTGGCGAAACCAAATTCTGGCAATAGTGTGAATGGAGGCATATGTTGGTACCCTCCCAAGCCTACAGAGAAGTCCTCAGGGTGGCAACACAAAGGAGGCAGAGCCCCACCCCACCCCCATCCCCTCAGGGTTGGATTCTGATCTGCAGAGCAAGGAGACAACTCTGGTGTGGTTTTACGTCACAAAGTCCACAGCAGAGACAGTGTCAGTATCAGTGTGAACACCACAGCTCTGCAGGGCATGAGAAGGGAGGGGCCAACCACATCTTCCTAAAAGAAGTAGGTAGAAATGTTCAACCCCGAGAGAACGCGATGCTGGCCTCTCCCCCAAAATACCCAGGAGAGTCGTTCTGGAGGAAGAAAAGGGGGAGCTGTCTCCCAGGTCCCGTGTGGGATGACTGGATGTGGATAGATGACAGAGACCAACTGGTGAGATAAAGGGATAGGATGTCACACAGATGTGTCGAGCAGCCAGGAGGCTTGTCTTGAGTTCAAGCATCTCATGCAGCCATTTCTTTGCAGGGAAAAAAAATCACTTTTATTGTTTAAATAGGAAGTAAAAAAAATCAATCTATACGACAAGGACATTTTTAAAGGCTAATTTAGTGAAAATCGTATGAAAAATGTAGAAAATAATTTTTTCCTAGCAGTGTAGATCTGAGTTTTCTATTTATATGCAAATGCTGGATGTCTGAGCCTATTTTATGTTTTACAATTTTGAAATATTACCTGTTTCATAAGCCTTGGATTAATGGAGTCCTGACAGGGTAGTGAGCCCTTTTTCGGGAAATAGTTTGGGAAGCTGCACTCTTTTCCGTGGACATTTGTTACAGCTATTTCTTGCTCCACAGAAAACCACAATGAACATTTTAATTCTTAGCTATACCATGTTCTACTTTTCCCACATTATTCTGAAGATAAGTTTATTCTTTTTTAAGATTTACTTTATTTTTTATTATGTGTATGCCTGAGAGTCATTCATGTGAGTGTGGCGCCCATGGAGGCCACAGACATTGGATCCATCCAGAGTTAAAGGCAATTGTAAACCATCTGGTGTTGGTTTTGGGATCGAACTCAGCTTGACTGTTCTTAACTATCTAAGGTTCTTCCCAGATCCTTGATTTTTTGTTTTTTTTTTTAAATAAAAATGATTAAATGTTAAATCTTTAAAATAAGCCCACCTCTTGCCGCTTAGCCTAGAATATCTGCGAATCTCTGTCTTACAGATGACCTTCTGTGACAGTTAGTGTGGCTGACAGTTAATCTCCCTGACAACCCTCACTAGACTTTCAGCCACGCAGGTGAGGCATACCTGTGGGCATGTCCATGAGAGTTTCTTCTGAGAGGAAGGGGAAAGAATGCTCTCAATATGGGGACACCACCCCAAGGCATAGAATTAAAAGGGGGGAATGAGGAAGACAGCAGAGTGCTTTTCCTCTGTCTGCTGTGCTCTTGCAATCGGGATGCTACCCCACCACAGTGGAGAGAATCCTCAAAAACTGTGAACAAAAGCAAGCCCTCCTTTCGTTAAGCCGTCCCAATCATTTGTCACTACTAAGCAATAGAAGCTGACACTGGAGTATTTTCAAGTTGCCCAGGAATGCCCTGAACTATTTGGTTCCCTGGGTTTTAAATGTGTCTAATGGTCCCTGTGGGAGGAAAGTGAATAATTCGGATTTATTTGCTAATTCTCTCCTGCACAGTGAAAACTTATATAGCAGAGAAATATATAACTCCCAAGTGAGTGTGGAGTTAAGAGGGCCAGATGTGCAAGTACAAGGGTCTGAGTTCAAATCCCCAGATCCCAGACCAAAGACGCTAGTATGGTTGTGGGCAGACATGTAACCCCAGCACTTTGGGAACAGAGACGGGAGGATCATAAGGCTTGCTGGCAGTCAGTGCAGCTCCAGGTTCAGGGAGAGACCTTGTCTCAAAGGAATATTGCAGAGTGATCACCCTGTATTGTCTTCTCGTCTCCACATGCACAAGTATGCATGCACACATATATACACACATACATGCATATATACATAGATCTGCATGCATGCACACATGCATAAATAAAAGATTAAAAGATCTATGAAATGAATTGCGCTATATGCTATCTATTTTTAACTAGCTTCCTTGGTCGGGGCAGAACTGAATATACCTTAATTTCTACATCCTTGGTTGACAGGTCTGGATAGAACTGAATATACATAATTTCTACAGTGTAGGGGTCAGGCTGGAATTTAAGGAAGAGAGAATTAGAAGCACAGAACTCTGCCAGCTCTTGCCTAAGTTAACACTCAGAATGCACCTGGGAAAGCCAGAAGGGGGTCATGTTGCTGAGACTTCTTCACACAACCAAGTCTTGCCTGGGTGTTCAGTGTGGGGAATTCTTTAAACTCTGGAGTGACATAGGAGCCCAGGGCATCGGCCGTATTCTCGTCCTTTGCAAACATTAGTTCATTCCTTAGTTTCCATTCCCAGGCTCCCAATGTCGTAGCCTGCATCACATCTACAAGCCGTCCTGAGAGGAGAGTCTACAGAATGAAA
Source organism: Ondatra zibethicus (assembly GCA_004026605.1). NCBI lineage: Eukaryota > Metazoa > Chordata > Mammalia > Rodentia > Cricetidae > Ondatra > Ondatra zibethicus. Next base: position 15,442 of record PVIU01002492.1, on the reverse strand, counting down.
TGAGGAGGTGTCAACTTGATGGCTTGCCCAAGAATGTCTTTTTCTGGCTGCTATGGCTTCACTGAAATCCATGTTTCAGTTTATTCTGATAATCAGAGGGAAATCGCCTTATTGGTGAGATCTACAGGGAGATAGGGAAGGGGAATTATGGACACAGACTAATGAGGGCTGGCTGCACCCAAAGGCCATAATGTCTCTAAGCCTCTCAATTAGCACAAATCTCAGTGTGCCAACAGAACTGTTACACCACGTTTGTGATCTGAGACCCAATTAGGGCTTGCCTAGTGGGTCAGGATTAGGCAGAGATGATCAATGAGTATAAAAGAGGGGAAATGTGTCCAGGAGCTTCACCTTCTCGCCATTCACAGAGCCTTGCAACACCCGAGAGACAACTGCAGAGGACATCGGGATGGACTACACAGACACATGACAACCTCACGGAGCATGTGAGCCCATTTGCCATAGCTGCAAAGTGATCTGTACTGTCTGTAGTTGAAACAGAGCCGTCTTCTGTGCAGAGACACTGCAGGAGAGCCTGGTGACATCAAGCAGATCGGGAAATGTCACAGTTTTCACTGCACTTGTGTCAGTGACATCATCAGTGGGAGCCAATTTAAGTCATTTTAGTCTTGAAGGCAGTATTGTCTCTTATAGAGGACTGCACACAATCTTCCAAGACTTCTTCTACTTGCTTGTCTGTGCACAAATATGTGTACATATTCGTGTGGGATGTGCCCATGTGTCCAAGGCCAGAGGTCGCCTCGGGTGTCATTCTTCAGGTGATGTCCACATTTTTTTGGATATGGGATCTCTCACTGGACCTGGGATTCTCCTATTGGGCTTGGTTGCTTGGCCAGTGAAGCTGGGGGGAAGTCTTCTGCTTCTGTCTCCTTGGTGATGGGATTATAAGCAGGTATCGCTACATCTAGCATTTTACATGGGTCCTGAGAATTGAATTCAGGTCCTGAAGCAAGCATTTCACCACCTAAATTATCTTCTTACTCTCCCTTCCTTTCAAGATCTCCAGGAGTTTTCCCGCTACTGGAAGGGACAGAGAAAGAGGGGGGCAGGTGAAAGGTGTTAGTCAGTTTGATGGTGGTTTTTTTTTTCTTCTTCTTCTACCATATACCACATGAGTGTAGTGCCTGGAGAGGCCACAAGAGAGTGATGGATCCTCTGACCTGGAACTACAGGTCATCACAAACCATCATGTGGGTACTGGGAACTGAACCTGGGTCCTCTGCAAGAGCATCAAGTGTTCTTAACCATTGAACTATCCCTCCAGCTTCCCTCCCTCACAATTAAAACTTTCTTAGTCTTACATGCTTTAAAAAGAATTTCACAGTCACGTCTCCTCACACACATTGCCGAGAGGCTGAGTCCAAGGAAGGAATAACCCTCTCTCCTCCACCATATTCCCCCCTTAATGAATACACACTAGTGAGTCTGGCCAGAGCTTCTGAGCAATGGACATTCCCCTCACCCCCAGCCCACCCTACGAAGAAATGCTAACTCTAGTTAAACAGCGTAAGCCCTACTCTGAATATAAATTTTCCCAGCACCAGTGCTATCCTATATTAACCCTGTAGCAGAAATCACCTCGTCCACTTGCTCAGCTCCCTTTGGCAAGCAGCCCTGTCTACTGAGTCATCTTTTTTTCACTCCCATCTATTTTTTTTCTTTGTACAGCTAAAGCTTTGGCAGCCAGGAAGTGTTGAGACTTTCCTTGAGGGTAACAGGAACTGAGGAATCTGCAATCCACATGGACAAACATGGTTTTCTATGTCAAATAAACACTTTGATCCTTAGAGGAGGGTGTGTTCCTGATCCCTTTGATGCTACCTTACAGGTTCCATTCTGCTTGTGTCCTGGGACATTGTGTTCACCTTTCTGCCTTCTTTCTTCTCTCTTCTGTTTGGTGAATCTGGGGGTGTTGGGGCTCTGGTATATGAGGTCAGAGGAGTGATGAAATGAGGACAGAGACCTTGGTCCTGGTACCTGCCTTGTGGCCTGTGTTCACATGTGGTCTGATGTGGGATTCCCCTCTGTATGCTATGAATACCTCTGGTGAATAAAGAACTGCTTTGAGCCTATAGCAGAGCAGGGCAGAAAAGGAGGTAGGTGGGGAAAACTAAACTGAATGCTGGGAGGAAGAAGGCAGTGGAGTGAGGAGAAGCTATGTAGCCCCACTGGAAACAGACTCTGGGAACCTTACCTGGTAAGCAACAGCCATGTTGTGATACACAGATTACTAGAAAAGGGTTAAATTAAGATATAAATTAGCCAATAAGAAGCTAGAGCTAATGGGCCAAGCAGTGCTTTTAAATAATACAGTTCTTGTATAATTATTTTGGGGCAGAGCAGCCAGGAACAAGCAAGCATTTCCCTACAACAAATTGGCACTCCAACATGGTCAACTAAATTCACTTAAAACCTGAGAAAACTTAAAAAGGAATCCTAGACACAAAAGAACAGAGTTAAGCATGGTTTGGTAGTGGCATTTTCTTGGGTGGCTCTGTTTGCTAGAAGCAAGCAGAGGCATGGCTCCTTTAAGAGATGTTTTCCTGATTCAGCGGTTGCAGAAAAAAGCCACATGCCAATGCAACCTCTGACAAGGTCCAGGATATGAAGCATTTAAATGGGGTTCGTGAACAGAGTGCTACAACTTGCTTAATGGCAACATAGATCCACTGTGTGCCTGAAAATGGAGCTGTGAGCATGGCTCGCGATAAGCAGACTATGTTGGATTGGTTCCACCATGTTGGATTGGTCCCACCATGTTGGATTGGACAATGCAAGTAGGCAAAGCCTTGTTTGCCCTAGCAATGATGTCACTTAGGTTTTTAAGAAGTGCTTAGCATTTTAAGAAAGCATCCTGGTCAGAAAAAGATTACAGATATGCAATAAAGACAGATTCAGAAATAAAAAAAAAAGCTCTAAATAAGACACACTGTGTTTAAAAAATGTACATAGGCTTGGGAGAGAAAAGAAAAAGAGTATAGAGAGTCATAAAAGGCAGTAGATGGTTTAGGAAACAAAATAAAGACTTTAAAGACACAGAGTACAGACAGTCATAGATTAAAGGAGTAAAGATAATAAAATAAATATTAAAAAATAATAGACTAAAAAAATAAGCCACATAAAGATGGAAAATACACAGAGATTCTGGATTATGTATATTATTGTGTTTTCTTTGAATTTTTTGACTGCAGAGAGGCATTTGATTCTGAGGACTGCTAAGCTAAACCAACATATATGTTTTAAAGGTTTTTGACTTCAAAATTTGAGCTTAAGGATATGTTGCTTTGGAAAAGAGGTTCTTCCTTTGTTTCCACAGGGGATGACAACCTTTGGAATTCTTCTAGACTAATGTGGTTTGATGGACCAAGACCACCCAAAAGGTCACCGTGAACACTCCCAAAAATTACTTTGCCCAACACAAAGCAGGAAGGAGTTTGGAGAGAACTACACCCATATTCCCAAATATTGTTTATAAATGTTTATAAAAGGGGATATGCTATAGAGATTTGCATTGGTATGGATCTTGGTCTATTGATATAAATTTAAAGTATATATATATATTTATACATAAAGTATAAATATATATATTTCTGCTCTTGATTAAGGTATTGTATTTGTGTAGCTCATATAAAAATGTAATATAAAATTAAGAAACATAGGCTAATAGATAATCATCTATAATACTCAAGCTTCTAGACATGTTAGTTAGATTTTCTAGATATAGAAATGGTGTGGGAGAATTGTCTGTATTCTGTCCATCATGATTTAAATAAACTGATTGGCCATTAGCCAGGATGTATAGGTGGGACAACCATACAGGAAGTAGAGGCGGAGAAAGGAGAATAGGAGAATTCTGGGAAGCAGGAAGCTCTCTCAGCACTCCTGTCTAGACCACCGAAGAAGCAGGATGTGACCTGCCCCACTGAAAAAGGTACTGAGCCATGTGGCTGACATAGATAAGAATAATGGGCTATATAAGTTACAAGAGCTAATAAGAAACCTGAGCTAATTGGCCAATCAGTTTGTAACTTATGGAGACTCTCTGTGTGATTTTCTTTGTGACTTGCTTGCTGTGGGAACTGGACAGGATGGAAACCCCAACTAGCAGGCCCTCATGCTACAGAGAAAGATATATTTTAGTTAAATAAGTATTCTTCAAATCTTTCAGAGACCTTCAGAATATGGCATTTAAAATGTTTTAAGAACTTAGACTTTTCATGACAATGAGACACATCTGCTCCTGGGAGCACCAATCTACTTCAAGAGGAAGATGAATGTCGAAGAGGCTCCTCATGAAGTTTACTAACCATTTGGGTAAGAAACTAATATTGCCTGGACTGCTTGATGGTATGCCGTATAAACTGGACATGCAGGACCCACAGAGAAATGACTGCTGAACTTGCCTAAAGGTGAGATGGTCCTTCAGGGTTCCTGCTTCATGAAAGAGTCTGCCAGACATTCTTCAGGACACAGAAGAAAGTGACTGACAAATTGCCAATAGAGGCAAAACAGTCTTTCAAATTTCCTGCTTCATGGAAAAGTCTGCCATAAAGATACTATGGACCTGTAGACTAAAGATGGATGCCCCAACAGTACAGAAGAACTTTGGGTGACTGTCCAGGCAGTTTAGATGTCTCTTTCAATTCTAAAGTTCTGGGAGTTGCTTACAATACACTTCCTGTTTATTTAGGTAATATTATATCCTTCTGGAGTCTTTGATGAAGTTGAAGAATTTATAGTTATAATTATAGTTTTCCTTAGTTTTGATAAAAGATAAAGTATATATAAATATTATAACTATAATTCTTGCTTGATACTGGTTTTGTTATATGTAATTTTTCTGTGTTAAAGTTAAAAACCTTCCTTTTATTTAAACAGAAAAGGGGAGGTGATTTGGGGTTCTCCTCTGTATGCTGTGAATACCACTGGTGAATAAAGAAACTGCTTTGAGCCTACAGCAGATTAGGGAAGAACAGAGATTGGCAGGGAAAACTAAACTGAATGCTGGGAGGAAGAAGGCAGTGGAGTGAGGAGAAGCTATGTAGCCCCACTGGAAACAGACTCTGGGAACTTTACCTGGTAAGCCGCAGCCACTTGGTGATACACAGATTACTAGAAATGGGCTAAATTAAGGTATAAGTGTTAGCCAATAAGAAACTAGAGCTAATGGGCCAAGTTTTTAAATAATACAGTTTCTATGTGATTATTTTGGGGCTGAGCAGCCAGAAACAAACAAGCATTCCCCCACTACAGTGGTCCATATTTGAGACAAAGCAGGGTGGCCAATGTCCTCTTCCTTTTGTCCATCCTGGTGTAGTGAAAATGAGTATGGTCCCCTCCCATAGCATCCTTGGACACAGTCCCTTGCCTGAATTTCACTCTATCCAACTAACATGTTTCCTCCTGAGGTCCTCATCCTCTGGTGACAAACTGGATTTCTTTTTACTTATTCAGGATCCCTCAGTCACCGGGTCTTCTCCTGAGTCTGGAGGCTAGCCTCAGGTGAACATCTGGAGGCTAGCCTCAGGTGAACATCTGGAAGCTAACCTCAGGTGAACATCTGGAGGCTCCTTCTGAGAGGGAGATGGGGATTCATGCCGCCAATGTTGTCTCACTGTTGTGTGGTCAGTCTCTGGCCCTCTGAAGCTCGTCTCCCCACTCTACAGTGATACATGATATTGACATGTCAACCTAACTAAATGAACTCTGACCTCTGAGCATCTCTATTGATGGAACAACACAAAACAAGGGGTTTGGAAAGATTATCGTGCAGAAGATGTGGAGAAGAGCTTGGGAGTGGGTGTAGGGGAGTTTGTCTTTGTCCACCCAGGATAGGGGTACTATCCCAGCACCCCTCTTCTGGGGACTTTTCTCCTAAGTGTAAGATTCAGACATTTTCCAGTTGTGTGAGGAGTTGCATGTGGATCTACATGCAGATTCCAGTGGAGACAAGAAGGGGGTTGTGAACTCTCATGTATGCTTGGGAGTCAATCCCAGGTCCTCTGCAAGAGCAGCCACCCATCTGCTCATCCATCTCTCCAGCCCCCATGCATTTCTTTCATGGTTGAGCTGGTATTGCCCACGTCATAAAGAATTCTACAGCAGACTATAAAAAGACCATCTAGGCTGGTGACGTAGCCCAGTAGGCAGAGTGCTCACCTAGCGTGCACGAGACTCTGGATTCGATCCTCTCTGCCACACATACAAAAGAACACCAATTTCCCATCTCATTATCCACATCCAGGCTCACACTAACACAAAGTGTATAGTGGAACAGATAAAAACACTTCTTTACCACCAAGTAGGAACCACCTGTTTGCTTCAGCGCCAACTCACCCAGGCATCATCCATTAATTCATAATGTCTACTGATGACTCTGTTGTGCAGGTGCAGAGGGCAGGATGGGAAGATCAGGGTTTGATGCTGCAGCTCTTGTCTCTCTAAACCCTATAAACCAGAAAGCAGGTTCCTCATTCTACTCATGTAAATGCTATTTAACATTTCTCTGCTTCAGAATTTGACCTACAGACAAGGCACCAAAGCTACAGTTCTATTTATAGAAAGTAATATAAATTTTAATAACCTTGCAATGTAAACATGTGGCTAGGGTTGGGGGCGGGGAATCCAGGTGCAGAAGGAAGCTCTGACATCTAGCCACAAGTTGGTTCCAGGAAGCTGGAGGGATGGCTCAGTAAGTAAAGTGTCTGCCTCTAAAGTACAAGGGACCGCCAGTTCGATCCCAAGAAGCTGGCTTTTAAAATGTTTCTTTTAGCTTATGAAAGGCAAAGGACACGGTCAACAAGACAAAACAGCAGCCTACAGAATGGGAAAGGGTCTTCACCAACCCTGCATCTGACAAAGGGCTGATCTCCAAAATATACAAAGAACTCAAGAACTTAGACATCAAAATGCCGAATAACCCAATTTTAAAAATGTGGTAGAGATATAAACAGAGAACTTTCAACAGAAAAATCTCAAATGGCCAAGAGACACTCAAAGAATTGGTTGACATCCTTAGTTATCAGGGAAATGCAAATCAAAACAACTCTGAGATACTGTCTTATTTATACCTGTCAGAATGGCTAAGCTAAAAAATGCTAATGACAGCCTTTGTTTGAGAGGATGTGAAGTAAGGGGAACACTCCTCCATTGCTGGTGGACGTTCAAACTTGTACAGCCACTTTGAGAACCATTATGGTGGTTTCTCGAAAAACTGGGAATCAATCAACCTCTAGACTCAGCTATGCCAGTCTTGGGCTTATACCCAAAGGATGTGCAATCACATAACAAGGAGACTTGCTCAACTATGTTCATAGCAGCATTATTCATAATAGCTAGAACCTAGAAACAGCCTAGATGCCCCTCAACTGAAGAATGGATAAAGAAAATGTGGTACATTTACACAATGGAGTATTATTCAGCTGTAAAAAAAATTCATCATGAAATTTGCATGCAAATGGATGGAACTAGAAAAAAAAAACTCATCCTGAGTGAGGTAACCCAGATCTAGACAGACAAATATGGTATATACTCACTCATAAGTAGATATTGGAAAGCAAAGAATAGACAGGCTACAATCCACAGACCCAGAGAAGCTAGGTAACAAAGAGGATCCTAAGAGTGATGCATGAGCTTCCCTGGGAAAGGAAAATAGATGAGATCTCCAGAGTAAACTGGGGGCAGAGAGTAGAAGGGAGAGAATGGGGGTGGGACCATGAGGGATTGGGTTGGTCAAGCTGGGGGAAGGATACAGGGCGAGAGTAATAAAAGAGATATCTTGATAGAGGGGACCATTTTGGGGTTAGGGAGAAACCTGGTGCCAGGGAAACTCCCATGAATCCAGAACGATGACCCCAACTAAGATGCCTAGCAATAGTGGAGAGGGTGCCTGAATTGGCCTTCTCCTGCAATCAGATTGGTAACTACCCTAATTGTCATCAGAGAGACTTCATCCAGTAACTGATGGAAGCAGAGGCAGAGATCCACAGTCAAGTGATGGGCCAAGTTCCGGGAGTCCAGTTGAAGAGAGGGAGGAGAAGAGCAATGCGGGATCAAGATCATGATGGGGGAACGCAGAGACAGCTGACCTGAGCTAGCAGTAGCTCACAGACTCTGGACCAACAGCTGGGGAGCCTGCATGGGACTGAACTAGGCCCTCTAAATGTGGGTGACCATTGTGTAGCTTGATCTGTTTGTGGGACCCCCTAGCAGTGGGATCAGGACCATCCCTGGAGCATGAACTGACTTTTGGAACCTAGATGCCTTTCCCAACCTTGATGCAGGAGGAGGAGCTTGGTCCTACCTCATTTTTTTTTTCCTGAGACAGGGTTTCTCTGTTAAAGCCTATCCTGAAACTAGCTCTTGTAGACCAGGCTGGCCTCGAACTCACAGAGATCCGCCTGCCTCTGCCTCCCGAGTGCTAGGATTAAAGGCATACGCCAACACCGCCCAGCTGATCCTGCTTCATCTTGATATGCCATGCTTCATTGACTCCCATGGGAGACCTGCCACTTTCTGAATGGAGGAGGAGTAGATGAGGGAGGTATAAGGGAGGTGGGGAACGGGAAGAGAGGAGGGAGTAGAAACTGGTTGGTATGCAAAATGAATTAAAAAAATTTAATAGAAAAAAGAAAAATATTTCTTTTACTTATATTTTTGAGATTATTTTCCCCCTTCTTTTTCTTTTTCCTCCCTCCAAACCCTGCCATGTACACCCCCTGCTCTCTTTCAAATTCATGGCCTCTTTTTCCATTGTTACATGCATATATATATGTATATATATGCATGTATGTACACACACACACACACACACACACACACACACACATATATATATATTCCTAAATGTAACCTGCTCAGTCCATAGTATGCTGTCTATGTGCATGCTTTCAGGGATGACCATTTGGTAGAACCATTTGCATAACCAATCAGCATGGTCTTGCTGGGGAAGACAATCTGTCCCACTCACTCCCAGCATTCCTCAGTTGCCTGTGGTTCTTTGTCTGGGGTTGAAGTCTCTTGGGCTTTCCCCATGCACACCTGTAAAGTGCCTGGCTCTTTACACAAGTACGGGTCCCTAACTCAGGTCCTTCAGTTCATGCGGCAGCACTTCACTGACTGAGCCGCCTCCGTGGTCCCAGAAGGGACTCTTGGATGGTGGGAAACTGTGACTTTTCATTTCACCTCCACCTCCTGCAGAAATGTAATTAACTGCCATGTGCGCCTTTACATATGAGACCAGGTCAAACAGGCTTCCACATGTAAGTAAAGAGACCCTGAGTGACTTTGCTGAGTCCCACACAGCTGGAGAGCAACCGGTGTTCTCAGAAACCGAATGTGTTATTCTTGAAATATACAAAATGTTTGAACATTTTCTAAGCTATGAAATATTTTTTAAAACCCACAGATATTCTCAGACTCTCTTTAATTCTCAAATTTTTGTCATGTGTATATGTATATATATACATATACACATACATATATACATATATGCATATATATATGTCTATGAATTTGCAGTCCCAAACAATAATTTTCTCTGGGGTAGAATTTTTCTATTTTCATTGAATTACTGCAATTTACAACTCAGAACTGGCCCAAATTTGAGAGTGTCACTGTTCCTGCCTGCAGCTATAGGTGCTGTCCCTACTGCCTGGCTCTGCTGTTGGTCCCCAGAGGGGATGAGTCTTCCCCCAGCCAGTGGAGCTTCGAGAAAGCCCAGCCTTGGAGAGGTGGACACTCCCAGCCTTGAAGCCTCTGCCCCTCCTTCCCACACAGCTTCCGCTAAAACTCAATCCTGAGCCAGTACCGAAGGTGGTCAGGTGGTGAGAGGAGGCAGCGGAGCCAGGCCCTTCTGAGCAGAGTCTGCGGGAGGCAACCCGGCTTTGCACGCTCGCAGGCTCTGCAATGATTCTCTGTGAAACTGGGTGCCCATCAGTTGTAATTTTGTGCATTGGTAGGAGTGGTTTGGGGACCAGGGAGTGGGGTGATTCCAGACCAGGCAGGATTTACATAAGACAAACATCTGAGCTCACTGCCCTCCAGGGACCCCAGCGTGAGTGCCAGGAGATCGGTATTCACTCTGAGTACCTTTGAGATTCCCTAGGGAGGGCACAGGCTACCAGGGTCCATTACAAAAGCCGGTTTTACGTTATACACACCAGCTTCTTATGATTTGCGTGACCTCAGCCTCAGTGCACGAACCATCCGGCTGTGTGCCTCAGCAGGGTGAGCTCTAATTACAAGCTTGGGTTTCTCTCTGGTCCCGTGAGCCTCAGCTATGGCCCTGATGGGTGATCAGCCACAATCAGTCTATCTCTGTTCAATTTTTGTAGTGGGTGAAATGAGCAGAAAGGAAAACCAGGGAGAGATGGGAAGAATCTTTGAATTACAAGTTTAACACCCTTTGAAGCATGAGCTGACTCGTTTTTACCCAAACAAAGCCTGGGAAATTAATTTGATAACTATCTTTCCTCTGCAGGCTTCAGTCACTGAGTGAAACTTCTCCATATTCCTTATAAAAAAAAAAGAAAGAAAGAAAAAAGGAAAAGGAAAAAATCTGGAGCTATTGTTCAGATTACAAATGCAGGCGCCATCCTGGGAGACACAAGTCACGGTGCCAGGGTGGGGCCCAGGAAGAGGGCATTTGTGGATCCTAATGAATTCTGCAGGGCCGGCAGGCTTTGCGAACTGCATTTGAAGCCTCAGTCTCCAGCTGCTCCTCCCCCTCCCTTCTAAATTCAGAGATTAGTGCTGGGGAGATGACTCAGTCACCCAAGAATCTGTGGTGCAAGTGCAAGGACCTGAGTTCAATCCAAACCCACATGAAGAAGCCAGTCAAGGTGGCACATGCTTGTAATTCAAGCCCTGGGGAGTGTATACCCTTCTCCCTGAGCTCACTGGGCAGATAGACTGATTGGTGAGCCCTAGGCCACTGAGAGACCCTGTCTCAAAAACTTAATGAAAAGCAAGTCTGCTTTAAGAGTCTGTTAAAAATTGCTCTCTACCTTCCTGCTTCCAGCACACCTAAAGTCTATTCCTAGAAATAAGCAAAGGCACGAGGTGGGGCATGGGACTCCCTAGCTAGGAGCTATTGAATGCTTTCTGCTCTGCCCTGGCTACCTGAGCAAAAGAACTGCCAATCACACAGCCCTGCCTGACCACCCTTATGCCAGCATCAGTCATCCAGAACACTCCATGGTGTCTTGGGGAAAACTACACAGTGATCACAGCTGCTTGCTCCAACTCCTGTAGACAGGGCTCCAGCCTGGACTGTATCTGTTTACGCTAAGCTCTTTGCTATCACAAGCCTCTGTGAATTCTTCATTATCAGCTACCTAGGCCAGAAGGGAGCACTTCCCCTGGTGTGTCTTGGGGCTAGAGAGGTAAGCTTCAATGGGTGTGAACACAAACCATCATTTGCACTGAGATCTGCTGTGACTGGTGCAAGCACAAGCCTTCATTTGCCTGTGAGATCTGCTGTGATTGGTATAAGCACAAAGTTTCATCTGTGTGTGTGTGTGTGTGTGTGTGTGTGTGTGTGTGTATGTAAGGTCTGCTACAACTGTTGCATTTTCATTTAACTTTGTGCCACTGTCGTAGCCTCATTTGCGTGCACACATATAAAATGGTAAAGCAGCCAACACGGCTCTGTGATAGCTGGACAGGACTGCTCTGGAGTCACCCTTCCTTCCCCATTAGAAATGTCTCACCAGCCGAGGTTTGCACTATCCTGTTGATACTGTCGCAAATCACCCCAAACTCCACGTCCTTAAAAACAGACATATGACCTAATGAGCATGGAGTTTAGAAATCCTCAAATCAAGTTCAATCAAAAAGATAAGTGGAAAAAAGAAAAACAATACATACTCGGGAGGCAGAGGCAGCAGGATCTCTGTGAGTTTGGGGCTAGCCTGGTCTACAGAGTGAGTTCCAGACAGCCAGAGCTACACAGAGAAACACTATCTCAAAAAAACCAAAAGAAAGAAAGAGAAAAGAAAAAAGAGAAAGAAAGAAAAAGAAGAAAGAGAGAGAGAGAGAAGAAGAAAAACACCAGCAAGAGGACTCAGTAGGTAAAGCTGCTTGCTTTCACAATGAGATTGTAAACCCTCAATTTCATGGTGGAAGAAGAAAACCAACTCCCAAAAGTTGTCCTCTGACCTCTTCACATAGGCATTGACACTGCTCTCTCTCTCTCTCTCTCTCTCTCTCTCTCTCTCTCTCTCTCTGACACACATGCGCGTGCACACACACACAGTAACAGTCACCATAAGAAAGAGAAGGGGAAAGACAATAAACATGGGACAGAATAGTTAATAGAGATGAACAACTGAGATGACCACACTGATAAAAGATGAGGTGGGGACAGGAATGACATCCATTCTGGTTTTAAAATATTTTCCTGACTTTGAGCAGATGAACTTGGTTTTCATAAAGCCCAGAGGAGGATCATCTTTCAGAACAGCGTACAGAAGGGCATCAGAGGACTGATCCCCAAACACCATGAAGAACCTCTTTCTAACCCAAGTTGGCTGACAGTTCATTCTAGTCTAAACGTCCTTCTCTATGGCCACACCTGAGGTCTGGTTTCAAGCAACTGAGTTTAGCTGTGAGAGTATCTCCTAGAAATGTCAGAAGTTACATAGAGTCTCACCAACATGACTGCCCCAACATGGTCTGAACAAGAACAACAATAGACATACTAATGTGGATGAAGGAAAGCCCATGAGGCCTCAATCCTACACAAAAAACTACCAGCAACTAAGGAATGCAAGAGCAGGAGAAATGGTCTTCCCAAGGAAGAGCTCACAGATTGGTTATCAGATACCAAATGGACATCAAATACCAAATACATAAATACACATGGATCGGTTATCAGATACCAAATGGTCATCAAATACCAAATACATAAATACACATGGATCGGTTATCAGATACCAAATGGTCATCAAATACCAAATACATAAATACACACAGATTGGTTATCAGATAGCTAATACATAAAAACAACCTGCTCAGTCCATATAATGCTACTTGTATGTGTGTAATAACATTTTATTGGCTGAGCAGGTTGTATTTGTGTATTTAGGAGCACACACACTTATGTAATAACAATATTTTTAAAAAGAAGCCATAAATTTGAGAGAAAGCAAGAAAGGGATACATGAAAGGAAAGGGAAAGGAGCCAATGATATAATTATATTTTAATTTCAAATATATGTGTTTATATATAGACAGACATATTTCTTTATAAAGGTCTTGAGAAGAAGCTGCAGAATGGAGTCATCTGAAGTCTGAATGAAGGAAATTCCTACGGCCTTTGGGATCGATAACCGTTTGACCCCTGAGTCTGTCTTCCTGAGTAGGTCTCGCTCTCAGCCTTGACTACCCCCTGCCCTCAGCCATCTGCAAGGATATTAAAGTTCAGCCTTGTGAAGTTCCAAAGGCCAGGACATGCATTTGATTTAACAGTGTGACACCAACCAAGGAAAACAGGCCCATAAAACAAAGGCAGATACATCTGCTGTACCTGTCAGGGGAGAGACAAGAACAAATGGAGGAGAAAAGACGGAAGAGGAACCAGGAAACCAAACTAGAGGCCAGGCCAGTCTTCCCCACCCCCACTTACTTGGTGATAAAATTTGACCAGATGCTGGTAAACTTCAGGCGCAGCTGCCCTCCCACCTGGAGTGTGATAGGCCAATCACACTCACGCCTCGCATCTGCCCTACCTCATGTTGTCCTTATTAATTTTCAGTAAAAATCTATGACCGGACAAGTGACTCCCACTCTGTATTTCATAGGTGAGAAACATAGATGCAGGAGCAGTTGAGACATTTCCCTAAGGGTGCAAGGCTGGGGAGGACTTGGAACCAGTCCTGGCACTCCAGAAAGAAACCCCCCAATGGCTGCACAGTGCTGCCTGCTGAGTACCGTTAACACAGCCTTTGTGAGGGGTGGGAGCTCTGGGGAAGAAGGCACTTAATTCACAAGAGAAAATGATTGCTAACCGGGGATATTGCTCAGTGGGTAGCGTATTTTCTGGGCATGCATGAAGCCAATCCTAGTGCCGCATACGTTGGGAATCTTAAACTGGGCATGGAGGTGGGGATGAGTGAGGAGATCGAAAGTTCAGGAACATAGTGAGTTTGTGGCCAACCTGGGCTAAATGGGACCATATTTCACCATATCTCAGAAAGAGGGAGAGAGAAGAGAGAGGAGAGGAAGAGGGGAGGAAAAGAGAAGGGGGAAAGATAGAGGCATAGAGAGAGAGAAAGGATCAATGCTAAGCTGATCCTCATCAATACAATCAGAGTTTGTGGTTAGACACATGACTGGGTGCATATACTCATCCTACTGAATACTTGGCTGAAATCCCTTCAACAGCAGGAGGTTTTGTTCAGTGTTAGGACACTTAACCAGCATGTGTGAGGCCCTGTGGGCTCAACCCCCAGAATCATACACACACACACGGGCACACACGGGCATACACACACAATTAGGACCCCCCTTCCTCTGCAAGCGATAGTTTTAAAGGTATTAAAAGAAGCCACCAGAAAGTGGTGACAATGACAAATCAGGTGGGAGAGGAGTACTGGGGTTGCCGCCTTGGTTACCATGGACGTCTTGATTGTGCAGCCCCCGCAGCTGAACCTGTTGTCCAGCGAAAGCCTCACAGGTACTTACATCAAAGGTGTCCTGAGGCCTGGAGTGCATTGAAATCAGGGGGCGGGAGGGGAGGTGCAGTTCCCTAAAAGCTGAGATCATGTCCTCACTTCTTCCATGTCAGACCAGGGACTGAAGCTTTTACTGTTCTACTGGAAATGATCTTCTCAGAATCCAAGAACAGTTAAAGAAATAGAACGGGGTTAGTGGCTAAGTCCACGGGCTGAGCAGTGAACTATCCCCCGAGAGCACCTCAGCTGACCTTACGATGCAAGCAGCTGAACGCACCCTCTCCTGAGCCACAAACTCCTACAAGCCCAAGGATGCCTCTCTGGAAAGACTATTAAGCCTGGAAAGAGGGACAAACTGCAAATACAGATGGGTCTGTCTGTTCCACACACCCCAGGCACATCACCCTGAAGGACGGCTTTCAGGAGCCCTAAGCTGTCCAGCCACTTCAAATAGCATGTGTCAAAAGAAAAGGCAAAGACTAAAGAGAGAAAGAACCAGAGAGAAAGGAGACTGGGCAGACATAAAATGCATCTTAGAAAGAAACCCATTCCACTCTTGGGAATATACCCAAGAGAAGTCCAATCATACTACAAAAGCATTTGTGCAACTATGTTCATAGCAGCATTGTTTGTAATAGCCAGAACCTGGAAACAACCTAGGTGCCCCTCAATGGAAGAATGGATCAAGAAAGTGTGGATTATATACTCATTAGAATACTACTCAGCGGTAAAAAACAAGGACATCT